>VZTL01006612.1:0-14614 GCA_013400535.1 Scopus umbretta | reverse complement strand
TCACTTTTACTCTTCTGATTTTTCTAGCCTGTCCTGCCGGCGGGAGTGAGTGAGTGGCTGTGTGGTGCTTCGTTTCCGGCTGGGGTTAAACCACGACAGCCTGTAACACAAGGACTGAATGAATTCTAAAAGGCTTGGCAGTGGGCACAGGCATTCTGGTCACAATAACAGAAACAGGGCTTGATCTGTTTATCATACCATGTTTGCTTCACATAGGAAAGAGGAGGAAGGTATTTTAATTAGTGGAGACAAAACATCAGACCTCATTCATTTAATTAATCTGTTTTGGTTTGTTTCCATTATTGCAGCATAGACATTGTACACATGGAAGTCTTTCTTTACAGGAAAATGAATTTGAGGCTCTGTGCCACAGTAGGAATAGTAAATGAAATTATCCAATGTACGACAAAGCTGGTATAGCATCCTTGCTAATCTCTCAAGTTAAGAGGAGTTATTTTTTCCCCCACACATTGAAACATGAAATATGTGACCTTTAAAAGCAGTGACAGATGCCTTAGAAGGGGGAATATAGTGGGCATAATGTGTAAGGTTTGTTTTGCTGGTAGAATTGCTTTTTATATTGTGCAATCTGTCACAATCATGTTAAGATGGTTGCAAGAAATCAGTGCAGTGTTTTTTCTGGAAAATGCTGTTTTGTCAGTATTTGTCAGCATGTAAAACAAAGGGCAAAAACTTCAAAGGATTCCTACTGGCATGGGTATTTTTTAATTCTTGTGTCATTCTAATAAAACTATTACTTATTTTTAATATTAAATGCATCTGCTAAATATTTTTTGACATTGCTGAAATTAAGCACTTTTTTTTTTTATTTCCCTAACAAAGGACTTTTGAATTTTAGATCTGTATTAAATTTAACCTCATTTTAGATTAGATTTTTATTTCTTTCATTTCACCAGTTAAACACAGGAAAAATCCAGCAAGGTGTCTTACTGCTCTGACTTTGCATTGGTCTGTCTAAAGCAATTTTCAAGAGTGCTAAATTTCGTATCTTGGGCCTACAAGTGCACAACTTGATCAGGCTCGCAGAAGCCAGGTAACTGAAGAGGGGACAGAGATGTTTTAAGGCTCCCCACCAAGATTAAATAACCGGGCCTGTTTAGAACAGAGACAACTAAGTTTTAATGTGAGTCTTTCCATTGTGCAAAATGATTACAAATGACGATAACAGGTTTCTCTTGTCTGCCAGAAGATAAATCATAATTGGCTTAATTTGTAATAAAGGAGATTTAGTCTGTCTGTTAAGAAAACAACATTACAAGACTGGCAAGCATAAGAAGGTGTCACCTACAAATAAGTCACCAGAGGTTTACAACCCAGTAAGTCAAAAATCCAGTTATATATGCCTGACACTGATTCAGCACGGGAAGGTGAAATAGATCTTAAAAACTTCTCAGAATACTGTGGTCATTACTGTAGCAAAAATATCTTTGAATGTGGGAAACCCTTCTGCTTTCATCTTTCCACTCTCTGGGCTACTTCCAGTCTGTCCCTGCTACCATCATCCCTATTGTTTGGTGGTGGCAGCAAGAGCAACAGAGGTCAGGCGTGTTTGCCTGTGAAAGTCAATACCTGAAGGGAACTCTGGGCAAGTACCCACCTTGATGAATCCTTTCGTTATTTCTTTTACAGGGAAAGATTTTTAATTTAGTTCCTAGGCTGTACTTTACCATTCATCTTCCTGAGAGATGTTGAGTTATAATCTGAACTAGAAGTTCTGCTCTTTGACACTTCTCTATGAATTCTTCACTGTCTGTTTCAAGAAACAAGTTGAAAAGAGCTGAGAGCCTGTGTAAGTGCTTCTGAAGTTCAGTTGAAGTGAGTAGAGTGTGCTGCTGGCTCAATGCACCGAGTTTGTATGATCTCACTTTCACCTGATTTCACAAAAGGAGGAAAATGTACAGTTTTCTGTCTTAGCTGGATGCGAAACCAGCTGTTATTCTTTCACTTGTTCAGGACCTCTGTCAGTCATCTCTATAGGCAGTTTACAAATGTATAATCTACTTAGAGATGTGCATGCACAAGTACATATGGGGTTTTTGTCATCTACTTGTAAGTTTCACTGACTTATACTGTAGCCAGAAGTTTTAATTCTTCTTTCTCATCAGTCCGCCTTTAGTTTCACTGGGGATCTACCTAGAATGAAAACGTCTATTTTCAACTAATATGAACTACTATATTACTTTTTAAAAAATGAGTCATTTTTCATTTACAGTATGACCTTAAAATATTCTTAGAATCTTTCATGTCTAGTTGAGAAAGCCTAGTCTCTTTCTTAATGGTTTCTGAGGAATAACGCCTCTTTTCCTGAAACTGTTTAACTGATTTAATAAATATTCCTTTAATTCCAATAAAAGACAGAGGTATGAATCTGAAGAGGAGACGAGTGATTTGCAAGTTTAACATCTACAGTTATCTTTGATATAGTGAGTACTTTTAAAATAAATTTTAAAGGAAACCTAAAAGGTGTGTTAAAACATACTTTTAAAAATTCAGTAATTATCTTAAAAATTAATAATTAATAAATTAGTAGAAGGATCTGCAGTAGTTGAAGGTGATTACATCAGCAGATCACATCACCATGACATGAAAACTGCATTTATTCGAGGATTTTTTGTATGTGTGGTGGATTGATCCCAGTTGGCAGGTAAGCTCCCACCCAATCGCTTGCTCTCACGCTCTCAGCAGGATAGGGGAGAGAATGGGAAGGGCAAAACCAAGAAAAAACTCGTGGTTCAAGATGAACACATTTTAATGATTGAAAGAAAAAGAAAAAGAAACAAGTGGTGCTAGAGCACTCACTCACCACCAGCAGACCAATGCCCAGCCCATCCTCAAGCAATGGCTCCCTTAGAAAAACTCCTGCCTCAGTTTTGTTGCTGAGCATGATGTTGTATAGTATGGAGCATCTCTTTGGTTAGTTTGGGTCAGCTGCCCTGGCTGTGTCCTGCCCCAAAATGTGGCCCACCACCAGCTTACTCGAGTGGGAAATGGAGGTGAACTTGATGCTGTGCAAGCACTGCTCAGCAATAGGTAAGACATCAGTGTGTTATCAATCAACACTGTTTTGATCACCGGTCTAAAACCCAGCACCGTGTGGACTGCCACGATGAAAATTAGCTCCATCCCAGCCAGACTCAGCGGAGTATGATCTTCGTTAAACACCAACACTGAAAACTTATGCTGATCAATCTGTCTCCTAGCCCCGTAAAATATTGTGCAAGATTTTTAAAGTTGCTATTTGAGGAGATAACACAGTCAAATTGTGTCCTGCCCAAACAGCCTACTTCACACTGCTCTTAATTTCCTTTGTTGTTTATGAACACTACCTTTATGCAAATAACTATGTACCACCCAGGTTGACATAAAGTGATTAAGAGTAATATTTGAATAAAATCTCAATTAAAAAGTAAGTAGGCAAGTGTCCTACTTGAAATGTAGCCAGAAAGATCTACCAAGTAAGTGAGAAATTTATGCATTTTGTACACAAATAGAATAGAGTGGAAAAGATAGAGCAGTAAGGGCTACAGCCTAGGTCATTTTCCTATGCCATCCTTTCCATTAACAATAAATTGTTCTTTTTAGAAATGTCAAAAGGAATTCTCCAAAACATGAATTTTAGAAAAAAGATGGCTTTGTGAAACTTGTAATGTCGCTAGGATGCAAGTGTTTGTCAATCACCCAGCAAATTCTAGTTCATGATTATAAATAAACATACTATAATGATATATTATTATTTTAGCACATTATGTCACGTTTACCTACCCTTACTTGTTTATACTTTTATCCCTGTTTTCAATTTTCAGGATTTCTTGGAAATCTTGATCCCCTTTGCTAGTATAAGAATGGACAAACAAAAATTGTAATGCTCCATAGCACCTGGTATCATCGTTTTTCTTTTAAGGAAGACAGATAATTGGAACCACTTCTAAAGAACCCAAGTTAAATGAACACAACACACACCTTTAATAAAAGATTTTCCAAAAGTAAATTTGTTTCTTACTTGAAAAAAGGCTTAGAGTATTTGCAGAAGGAATTTTAATTAAAATATTTATGGGGTGTTAATCTGAGGCAGACATCTATGAGGGCAAGTACAGAAGGCCTTCTTTTGAGATACTGTTTTTGTCTTCTGATAAGTGGTCCTTACCATCATTACTTTTTGATCATGAATCAAGTGAATTTTTGCAATCTGAAAACAAATGCCTTTTAAATTGGCTTGGGAGATATGATAATACCTGTACCAAACTGTTGTCTTGTTCTTGAAAATGACAGTTGTATGGCTTTTCTCTTCTGATATGAAAATAGTCTTTGAATTTATGACCTGCCACCTGCACTGTATTTGTAACAAGCAACTAGAGAATTAAACGTGTTGTACAAAGCACAAATCACAATAGGTAGTGCTATTACTACACGTTTAAAAGCACAGAGTCTATAGGAAGTAAAAGCAAAAAAAGGGGGATTATAAAAGCTGCATTATGAAGTGTGTGCACATCAGGGTAATAAATACGTTTTTTCATTCAAGGAGGTTATTTCTCCTGACATGTTGCTGTTCTTTTAGGAAAAAAGGAGAAAAGTACTGGAAAATCTTTAGTAAGCTTGTTCATCTTGCTTACCAAAGGAAGCAATACAAAACATAGTCATTTTTTTCCTAGCACCGTGCATGAAAACAGCTGGTTTAATTCACTGAAGGCACTGATAGAATAGTTAACAACCATTGTGCATTGATCAGTTTTACCCCCTTCCAAGTCCCATCCACTGCGCTATACGATCTCAGGGAAGTGAATGATATTCTTGTGTTTTATACATAGGGAGTTTTAAGATGTTTTACTTTAATTCCATGAATTAAATTAAAATGAAACCCAAAGTATGTCCTTGTTTTTCAGCAAGAAGTAGTCATAAGGAAGCAGTAGTAAAAGTCACTTTCTGCATCACAGCTGTTTCGTGGAAGTGCTAACCAGCACTGTGGTTTTTGGGTGCATTTGATGCAGAAGAAGTAGTCACAGTACTGATTGTACCTGGGCACCACCTGAGGCCTCCATGGATATAGCCTCTGACCATTGCTCCAGAGGCTCTATTTAAGGTCAGGCCTGGGCCTTCAGTCTCAGTGTGAGCTGTGTTGTATAGCTGCTTCTGGCCCTGTGTCCTGGAGGCAACTCAGATCTATTAATATAGATCTATAGATCTATAGATAATATAGGTAGCCTGATCTCCAGCTTTGTCTCCCAGATGGCCCTTGGCCCTATACTGTGTGTCTGTCTCTGCCATGTCCTCTCTTGGTCCTTATTTCCTCCTTCATCTAGCTAGGTTAACCTTAAACCTGAGGCATGAGTTCACCCTGTCTTATGATCACCTGACAGTTGATGGACCCCATCACCAGCCTGGCTCTCCTTGGGTGCTATAGGATCATTCCTGGTTGGTGAGGGCACTGCCCTACTTGCACTAGGATCACCCTTGGCTTCTGGCTTGTCCTCCCTCATGGAGTGGCTCCTGCTGCTCCTGACAGTGAACTCTGGGAATGGCTGGGAGCCTAAGCCTGAGTGGAAACAAAGCTTCTGGAGCAACTGGCAGGTGTGACCAGCTCCAACTACTCCTGGCCACTGGTGTGCCGTCCTGTGGGGTGGATGGCCGTTGGCCACGTGCACACTTATCCTTCAAAGGGTCCCGGGTACCTGGGCCAATCAGAATGACACACGTTGCGGAACAGGGAAGCATAAGACCATGTGGTGCTCTGCCTATAAACCGTGCAGCAGTGGGTCCCAGTCAGATGTGGGCTGGAGCTGTGGGATGGCAGGAACAAGATCTCCCGGTGGTCAGGGATGCCCTTGTTGGCTGCTTCTTCTGAGGACTGAGTTTTGTATGTGTACTTTGAGCTCAAGTTATGGTTCATGTGTAAAAATGACCTGATCTGTAGGGGTTTGGGATGCTAGTTAAAATTACCTGATCTGCAGAGGGCCTCTGATGCTAGTTTGGTAAAATGGCCCAACCTACAGAGGGTCTAGGTTAAAAGAAAGTTTTGATTATAATAACTGCTTTGTTGTGTTATTGTTCTATCAAGAATCCCTAAGCGATCTGCCTGTCCCCATAGTGTTGGCTGACAGCAGTGTGTGTGTAGGTGAAAGTCCCAAAAAGAGGCTGGTCGTGACAAATAAGGCCCAGTGGGGCATTCAGTGCCTTGAGAAGGAGTCTGAGATCTTATTGTGGTACTGTAGCATTACAGTGCCTGTGTATGTGAAATGGGTCCATAGGAATAGTCTATTTCATTCTCTGAAGTAATGCATTTACTTATTTGGACACATACGTGAACATAAATGTTGGAACTGGTAATGCATAATGAAGGACTAATTTGAGTCCTCTAGTCTTTCAGGTAGTTCAACTAAACTTCAGAGCACAACTTCTTGGTTTCAGGGTGGCAGCATTGTAAAAACTACTGTTATTACTAGACAAAGTAATAAAATATGATGCTACACACTATTTTTCAGCTCCCATCAAGTCATAATTTGAAGAGTTTGATTTGAAATGTCCTTCTACAACTCTTAGACCCTAAAAAAGGCAGGTATATTATTTCTGTGTAATGATTTTGCAAGAATTCTGAGCAGTTGTTTCCCCATAGAATCACGGTTTAATCAGTCAATCAAGTGATAAGCTAAGCACTCTATAAATCACTGGGTTGTCATTTTGTCTTGTTTTCAGTGGAACACCTTGACTGTTTCTATCATGAAGAACTTTCCTTTCAAATTTAGAATAAGACAAAATACTTTTTTAGTGTAGGTTAACTGCTACACTTGAAGTTAAAAACTAGGGTAATTTGTTATTTTTTCTGTTAAATCATTGTTAGTTATTAGTGTTATGATACCTGTTTTGCAGAATTAGGATCTTCTGATGTGCTCAGAAGATGATTGTTGTCTTATGCTTGGGAATAGTGAACACCCTGGCAAAGGCGAAGGCATCTCAACATCGGCATGCTTCTGAAAATCAGTAGTCAATATTGGCTTGAAGGAAATAAAGGAGGTAACAAAGCTAAGATATTCATAGAAAGTTCTGCCCCTATCTTTCAAATACAAATCTAGGTTTGCATTTAGGTTTTGGAATTGCCTGTCTTCAGCTTTCTGACAGTTCATAGGCACAATTCACTGTCAGGAGACCTTCCGATTAGCAAGTTTAAATAAACAATCCTGTTTACATTTTCTCTGGATTTACTTTCCACTGGACTCCAGCCCAAGTAAGCTGTCAAAAGTTTACTCTATTCTCAACAAGTGTAAGTTGTTGGATGTTTCTTCATTTTGTAAAGACTCAGTGAGGTTTCCACTGCAGTGACTTATTCTGTGCTTATAACAAGGCAGCTGCTTAAGGCATGAGCCACTAAGTTAAATGAAGATGTGAAAAATGACAAAAGTGCTGTAGGTGAGTAGGGGAAGGTTAAGCAAGTGTACATCAGAACAGAGGTGCTTCATAGGTTAGAGAAGTTTCTTGCAGATTTGTATTCATAGGTTTCTTAGCCGTGGCTCCACATCTCAATTCTGCACAAGCCAGAGAGCTTTCTGAACCTGAGCTAGAAAGGAGTTCAACTCTCATAACGCTTTCAAGTTTGAATACTGTACATCTAAGTTTGAAACTAGCCAAGATCAAACAAAAAGAATATGGAGAAGAGGGTCTACCTGCCCATGCTGAATGTTGGCTTCCTTAAAGTGGGCTTTGATCCTATTCAATTTGTGCTAGTATCTGCAGAAATTGATCCATCCACCCCCTTAGGTTGCGTGCTGACAACCTTCTTAAAGACTTCATTCTTCCTTTACTATTTGACAGTCTCTTCCAAAGCTTATAGTACCTCAGCCTTCATAAGTGTCTCAGCTCACTGGCCTCTTCCTCTTCACTGCATGTTAGCTGTCCTGCTGATTCATTTCCCTTCTGAAAGGTCTTGTGTCGAATCTCTGCCAGCAAGCTATAGAACTTGAATGACAAAGGGACTTTTGACATAATGACCTTTTTGGGTCTTGTGTTCACTATGTTGCTCCTGTGCTTCAAGCTGCATTTCCTGCTTGTTTCAGGAAGTGCTGTTACTGGTCCATTTGATTCTATAAATACTCCAAACACACAAACTGGTTGTGCTGTTGTTGCTCATTCTTACAGAATTTCTCCAGTCTGCTTCTGCTGTACTAAGTGTTCCTGGTATCTGTCCCCACCTCTGAATTTCCTTTTTATGTTTGTGTATTGTCAGAAAATGAGTGCAGACTAGCCTCCTACCACAGTATTGCTTTCTTACATATTACCTCAGTTTCCTCTCACTTTTAGTAGAAAAAAACCCAGATTCTTCTTCAAGTGAGGTAAACTGCCTGTGTATTTGATGCAACTGTTCTTCACTACTTCTACTTCAGAAGCTGCTATAGTGCTTTCTTCCCAGAATCTCATTTTGTCTCCCTTTCTTCCACTGTCCCTGAAGTTTCTTGTTCATCCATTTATAGTTGATCTGCTGACCTGAATGCTGTAGACTGATCTATGCACCGGGAATCCAGAGGAACAGGGTGTTACGTTGTAGCTCTTTCAGTAATTTTCTTTTGAAAACTCAAAATTGCCCATTTATTAATGTATTCCTTTACTTGACTTATGTTGAAATGATAGGTTTTCTACCATCACTTCTCTCTCTTGCCATTTTCACAACTGTTTGAGTATTTCTTTCAGGTTTTTTAAGAGCATTCATAATAAAACTCTGCTCAAGCACCACTGAAAAGCATCACTTATTGACACCTGTGTGAATTACCACTAGTAGCTACCACTAAGTAGGCAGTGGTAACAATTTCTCAGCTGCCAACAATGAAAGCAGATACGTCTCTGAAAAAAGCTTTTACCTCAGTAACATGTCTGCCTTTTTGAAAATCCCTACAGATTAGATAGATTTCAGAGCATGTTTGGAATATCATAAAATGAGAGGTACTTCAAATGAGCTGGGGAACGGCTCAACACCTACCTATTGAACTTTTTTGAAGGCCTTTCTCTTATTAGGTAACTCTTTTTTTTCCTAACCATGTCTGTGACAATTACTGAGAAGTAGCTGTCAGAAGTAATTGCATGGCTTCTGGCCCCACTAGGTGAGAGCAGCTTTTTCATGCCATGACCTCATTGCTTGTCAGAATATCTTGTTGACAGCAGCGGATTCCTCATGCTACTCAGTGGTAAATCTCTGAATGTTTTCCTTTTTGCCAGACAGGCTGGCTTAGGCCTGGTCGCTTTGAACTTGTCAGATACTAGCTTCCAATTAGCCTTTAAAAGTGGTTTCCATGTTTGCCTTGGCAAGGTTTGGTTAATAACTGACTTCATTTTGCATCCTGAGATAGATGATTCAGGTACTAAATAATCAGTCTATGATGCATAGTCACCTGTTTTTACTTCTCTGTGTCTCTATCTTCCTTTAGGCCACTGATGTTTTGTCTTCATGGCCATCTCTAGCCTTCATGCTTGTATGTCAGATTTTTGTTCAGTGGGAATCTGGGTGCAGTTTAGGCATAGCCAATATTTTCTTTCTGTAAAGATGTGGAATTTTAAATGCCACTTCCATTGATCTGGACTGGAGGAAATTGCATTCTCCTATTAAAAGCTATATTTTACAAGCTGAAAACTTTCAGCGAGTTTTCTTTGTTAGCTATGGATTTTATTCTTGGAAAACCTCACTTAAATGATCGCTTTTCATTTCTGATTTCACTTTTGGCATAGCAAATTTCACACCCAAAGCATAAGGTTCTCGTTCTAATCATTCAGTCAGGAAAATAAATATGGAAGTTTCAGTTACACTGATAGTACTTGTTAGACTATGTGACCTATTGTATCCATCTAAAGGAATAGGACAAAAGACACTTTTTTCTCTAATTATGAGGAAAAATTTCAAGACTTTCAAGCCTGGTTCATAATGGAGGATAGGATTGGAAATTCTGAAGAACTTTCTTCTCCACTAGTGCCTCTGTTGGAGTGGGGTACCTGTTTGCTGACCAAGCTAATAACAAATGTCCTTTAACTACTCAATTTTGTCTGAGAGAAGCCTTAGATGGATCTCCTGGGACATTTCCACCTAGGCCCGCAAACAAGATCCCTCCTTTCTCAGAGGGATCCTATTGTGTTAGTTTTATATTAAAGAGAGAGAATGAGTGCTAAAGTTACTTCCTACTGAAGTGTTCGATATAAATGGAATTAGCATCTCGGTAGCATTTGCATCTTAGTGTCGGTTTATCATGTGTGTCAGCTGCAGGGCGAAAATTGTTTTTAAAACCACCTGGATCTCTGCTACTACTCACTTCTATAATTTTGTTTTACAAATATGCTGAGACAAACTGGAAAAGGACAGGTAAGGTTAAAATTGCACAACAGAGATCATGTTACATTATGCAGTGAGGGTTTATGTATAGGAAACGGGCAAGGAGAGGACCCAAAAATATGGTAAGGTTTCTCCTCATCACCTTTTCTCAGTAACTAACAACCTTATAGGTTTTCCTTCTTTTTCTTGGGGATCTAAATTTAGTTTGAGTTTGATGTAGGATTGCAATAGATGGCTGTGAGGTGAGTGGTTTAATCATAGCTGTTGGTTTTTTTTGTTTGTTTTTTTTTTTCTCCTTAGATTGTTTTTCATTGCCTTGCTTACAGTGGTTTTTTACCTCTGCATTTGACTGTTTGACGCATCTTTTTTGCTGCTTTATAAGAAAACAGGGAGAAGTGGTAGATCATGGCTACTGACATTGCTTGTGATTGACAGCTACTTGGCTTCTTTGCATTGTGTTGTGAGACTTGTTTGTTCTGGCTGAATTATTCTTGTAGCCCTTGAACAAGGTGATTCACTGATATACAATTTTCTATTAATTGATACTGTGGCAGTGGAAAGACTCAGAAAAAGATAGTGATGACATTTTCCTTAGGCAAATGGTACTCATCTTCTGTTTTTTATATATGTTATATCAATTTCTTGGCAAACAAGTATACTCTACAGTCTTAAATTTTGAATGCTTTTTCTTTGTGTCAATTTTTGGAAGATGTATAAAAGCAAGTCATTCCAGGCTAGAAAAACAGAACCAGTGACATAGAGACAGCGGTCATATACAGGTGTTTATTGTTCAAGAACTAAGCAAGAGATGCACTTCTGGGGTGAATGTGTTTAATGGGTTGAAAACCACACATATAATACTGATATTAAATTTATTAAAAGTATGTGTCCGTTTTCTCACAATACATGAATCTCAAATCAGCATGCTTTGTTCACATTTACTCTGGCAGCCCTTGTTACTTTATGTCTGTTACCTGAAGGCCATTCTCACTTTCTTGTTTATCCTTAAGAGTACCATAATGGCATTGCATGATTGGACCACAGCTTAGCTGGCATCTGGAAATGCATGAGTTCCAGCCTTTCCTAAATTGAGAATTCCACAAAACATGCAAACATCATCTAAACTGAAAAGCTTGAGCGTTTTTTTGTTTTGGTTTTTAACTAAAACAAGCTAATAAATCAATATAAAATGTTTGAAAACAGATGCCTTCATTGTTCATTTTGTAGTTTTATAAGTTCTTTCCTGAATCTTGTGCTCAGTTCAAGAAATGTTAGTGGGTTCCCAATTTGAAACATATTTTGCAAAATACCTTTAAAAATCTTTAGGAAATTCTTTCTCTGATCTCATAAGTTCAGGTCATTTGGTGGAGTATCCCATACTTGTGGGAAGCCATGAGTGGTACATTTGTAAATACCCCAGCATAGTATTTATTGGAGAGAACGTTAACACACTTTCAATTTTCTTGTCGTCTGAGAGTTCAGCAGGGCAGAATGCTTAGTTTGCTTGTATTATTTTACTGAGAACAGAATCAGAAGAGATGTATACTGTGACATTCAGAGGGCTTCTTTTGTCATTCTCCTCTTAAGACTGGACACTAACCAAATTGACAAGACAGCTGAAATGATGAGGAAAAGCTAGAGTAAAAGAAAAACTTCAGAGATCAGACTACTAATGGTGGGACAACCAAATAAAAAACAAAGGGGGGTGATGGTCAAGGGCTGAAAACATGAATAACAAGGGTTCTGGAGGATAGCACCAGGCAGAGCATGCCTGACAGCACCCACTGCTTTCAGAAGGGGATCTGGCAGCTGGTGGAGCTCCACAGCACAGTGAGAGGCAGATTGAAACTCCAACTGGAAAAATCACTGGACAAATAAAATTTTTCAATATGTCAGTCCCAAGTTAGTCTGAACACGTTCCTACAGCATGGGAAGCAGCCAAATGGATAGGTGAGTACAGGGTGTGTTTTGCTGAACAGTAACCAAGGCTCATAGGGCAAAGATGGACCTCAACCAAGACATTTTTAAAACAAAGTACTGTCTGAAGTTGAAAAGAAAAGGGCTTAGCCTAAGCATGGGAAAGCTGATCCCTGCCAGCTGTAAACAGGGCAGCACATAAAGTAAAGCTGTGTTCTAAGCTATGGGGAGGAATGGAGGAAAGAACCTTTATCTTCCATACTTTCAAACCACGAATTTGAGGAACTTTGACTAGATGAAGGAAAAACAAATAAACCTGAGTGCAGGAAATCAGTCAAACATCCTGAAGGTTTGCAAATTAGAGAAACGAATGCAGTGTTTGAGGGGCACAGAAACTGAGAAAATCATTGTGTATCCTTGAATGGCAGACCCAAAGACGACTAGGGAGCTAATCAAAGTATTTTACCTCTACAAAGACTCCCCACCCCAGAAAGCTGCTTGTGTGTCAGCAGTCCATCTGAATTATGTAATTGACAAAAGCAGTACTCAATAGGACTCAATTTGCTGGGTACCATGTGATACGATATACTTCGGTAAGAGTGCTGGGAGGCAAGAAGGAAAAAGGTGAGCAATTTTAATGAAGGGCACCCAAGTGGGAAAAAACAAGTGCCAGATTATTTTGTGGAGACAAATCAGTCCCAGCAGCGTGAGTTAAATGTGTCTGTTCTCACTAGGACTGAATGCTGGAGATGTCACAGCAGAGACTGCTCCCTACTTCAGTCTGCTACTGGAGAGACAGTTCAGAGGGAGGTGATGGAGGTGAAAGAACTTCAAGCTGCTTCTACATTTCAGGAGTATGAAACTTAACAAGGTTCAGAGAAGATGAAAACTTAGCACTGTGCAGAGAAAATAGGCAAAAGAAGGAAGAGAATCATTGTGTGGGGATTGTAGCATACTTTGTGCAGAAGTCTTCGTTTTATATATTATACAGAGTAAGCAACCAGGTTATCTTTTTTGAGAAATGTTTTGGGGACTTTGCCTTTGTTACATCACTACATAGCTCTGCAAGATATTTTCTTGCAGAGAGAAGATGGAAGAAGGGTGGTGCAGGATGTATCTGTGCACAGTTTACCTGTGTATTGTGTGCCATGTTCTATTAAAAGGTAGAGGCTGAACAAGGGGAAGAAAAGCTGTCTCTTCATTTGTCCAGAGGTGCCCATGTGGGGTGGAGTGAAACTCTGGGGAGAGTCTGTCCTTTGGAGCCACTGGGCACACTGGGGATCACTTCTGGTGAACTCCTGAGAGAAGCAGTAGTAAGAACCAAAGACTACCAGGTTTGAGGGATAGTGGTACAGTGAGGCCTTGCCTAAAAAAAACCCATAAGGGTCACTGCGTGATGTGAGTTGCAAGCTGGGAAGTCCTAGAAAGCTTTTGAACTGCCAGCAAAACAGGAGGAAAGGACTGCTGTATGTCAACAGAAGGGAAGTGAAAGACACGTTTTCAACACTTTTTATTGTAATCTGTGACATACCAGAGCTAAGTTTCATTCATGGGATTGATCTGTTCTTCTTTGAAAGTTGATGAACCTGTAGGGATTTTGTACCTCTTAGTGGGCTTTGTTTTACAAAGCAAAGCAAGCAGTTTCTCTAAAAGGCAGACCTGGGGTTCACAATGCATGTCACTTAAGCCACAAATATACTAACCTTTGTCTCATAGATGGGCTGGAGAACTGACAACTTTTGTAGCTTCTGGGGGAAAAAATATACCTGTCCTGAGCTGTCAGAGTCCAATTCTTCCTGACCAAATTCTTTTAGATACTCCATGCGTGGAGGGTGTAATGTTTAATATCAAATTTACTTATTTGAAGATATTTGATGTATGGGATTTCTGATTTAGCAAAGCAATACAAAATATACTGAAAACACAATACAATCAACAAAGGTATCTTACACTTAACAAAATATAGCAATTGCAATATACTGTTCAATCACAATGCCAATGTCATTCCCATTATTGGCCTCTATAACATGCTCACCATCGTGATACTGGGCATCCACAACTGCCAGGAAGGATACAGGGGCTGAAACCAGCTCAAGCCCATTGTTTTGTTTGAAATTTTTTTGCTAGTTGTCTAGCTTTTAATACTGTATGCTGGGTAAAATCATATATCCCCCCCCCCCCGCCATTACAGCCTGGCTAACTCAGGGAGATATTCACACTCTTTTAGTGAACTCAGGGAACCACCAACTGATCCACTCAATTGTTGATAGGTGTTTACCTAAAACAAAGGCCACCCACTGGTCCCCTTTGTTTTCAGATAAAGTCAGCTTATTTGCAAAAGCTATGGTCAGACACTCCCTGTGTTATTCCCTGAGCTTC
>VZTL01006609.1:7179-21446 GCA_013400535.1 Scopus umbretta | reverse complement strand
GCAGCTTGAGCGGGTGTCTCTTGCATGATGTTTTACAAATGCAAGTCAGGGACTTTTTTTAGCCGCTGTTCCTGTGTTATGCAGTCGCATACAAAGCAGGCTGAACACTGTGATGAATGAAGTGGTGTTTATCTTTGTGACCCCGATGACGGATAAAGTACCACCTCCTTCATCTCATGCTTTGCGTGTGGTTTCTGCTTTAAGGCTCCAAAATTTGACTTCCTAACTGACTTCTGAATTTTAAGTCTGGTATAGTGAAGGGGGATGGCAAGCAAATCCATGTTTGTTCGATGCCATGGCCCCAGTTAGGTCTGGGTAGCTGTTGAAATCAAGCCCTCAATGAGCTCTCTTGCTACATACTTAAATTACAAATTTTAAGATAACTGCTTTAAAGCAAACTTTAAAACTGGCCTCTTTTTTGAGGTTATAAATGGAAGAAGGTTGTTAAATTGGATTCCCTTGTTAGAAAAGAGAGGTTTACTATATAAATGTATTTTTATTTTCAATAACCAAATCTCTGCTGTAATTGTAGCTATTTTTCAGTGCAAAAGTAATTGCTGAAGTGATTTCTGCATCTGGGCGTGAGTGGGGAGGAGCGATCAAAAACTTCCCTGACAGTTTTCTTCTAACAGCTGCTGCAGGGGAAGAGAAAGCTGGGGGAAAGGGAAGGCAAAACCGGTTGTGGCATTCGCAGCGTTGTATTTCTTGTGTCAAATAGATGGCAGCAGAGCGTTGTACACAATGGAGCAGTTCCATTCTGTAATGGGAATGAGAGGGGAATGACACTTCAAGCTGACTTGTATCAGCTGCAGCCTTGAACAACTTGACGTTAGGCATAAAATAGGAAAGAAAGCTACTATTGATAATGCGGGTGCGTAGAGGATGAAGAAGGGCATGAGATGCTATAAAGTACTGAATTTCTGGAATAGTCCCAGGTGGCAAAACTTAATCTTTTAAGGTATGTCATCCACTCATGCAACATGATTGAAATCAGCTAACATAATATGCATGTCAAAATAAAGAGACAGAAAGAAAAAGAAAGCATTCACAAGTTGCAACTGAAAGTGATATATAGCTGCCTTGGGGTACTGTAGGAGTTGGCCAGAATGCCTATTTTTTAGTTAAGCGAGTTAGAGAAAGGAAATGTCAGTCCTCAATCAGGCAAGCATTCTTTGGTAAGGTTTGCTCAAATGTCAGCATTTTTAGAAAAAGAGCTGCAGTCTGTTCTGCTCTGATCCCCAAAATTAGATTTGCTATTAAAATGAGTCAAGCTGCAGATCTGTCTCTAGAAGTGTTTGATTAATAATAGTAGTACAGTGTTTAACTTCGTATTTATTAAGTACAAAATGAATGGCTGCAAAATAGCTGCAGTCATCTAGGCATTAACATACTTTGTTGTACGCTCATCTGCATCTAAAATTTTGTAGTAGGATGATCCCAAAGTAAAAGGTGGAATTGAAGGCTTTGATGTCAATGATTGCTCAAGCCCTGGGATTTTAAGATATCGTAGGAGGAGGATAGAAAAGAAGCTGAGAAATTATTATTATAGTGTGACTAGAGTAGTCTACAAATTATGGCAAGGCAGGAAAAATCAATATGGAGTGCTGTCTTAAAGTTACAAAACATTTTAGTTCTGTTATAGCTCTGGGTGCAACCATCCTGGCCGAGCATTAGCTTTACAGTTTATATTTCTGATGGACCTTATTAGGGTTTTAGTTTCTGTAAACAAATGCTTTTTAACCCAGTTGCCTGAAAAAAATTTACAACAACTAGGTGGTAACCTGGCAGCTTTCCATTTTGATAACAACTTGTTTTCATACAATGTTTCTTTTTCTCAAATTTGATATTTTAGTGATCCATCCACCTCCTTCAGCAGGCCAGTAAGAAAGCTAAACCACCGTGTAATTTATTTCTTACAGGTTTAAAGAGAAGCATATTTCATTCACTTTGAAGTGTTGCAACTCATGCTAGCTGCTACAATTTACTGAGATCAGAGGGTAACACAGGTCTACAGGAGTGTAGGTGATTTTCAGTATCATTCATCATACGTTATAGAAAGTGCTAGTGTAAGAGCTCTGACTTCTGGAGCTTTTTCATTATAGTTAAATTAACTGTTCATGCGGCTGGGTCTGTATGTGTTTTGGTTTGTTGTTTGGGTTTTGTTTTTTTTTTAATTTTTATTTAATGTCCTAAAATGAAAGTCACATTTTTAAGAAAAATGTTGATATAACAGTTACATGCAATATCTGCTCTTTGAACACTGGTAAAGCGCTGCTATTAAATGAAGGAAATGCATGTGATTTGTTGGATAAGTAATAATATGAACCTATCTTAATCCATTTGTTCTCTTGCTAAGTATTAAATTAATTTGGTTTCCCATGTTTTAAAATTTTTATTGTGCCTCTGAACACACTTCCATGGAGGCATATTATTCTCAGAAGAAATAACATGATTGTGTTTTTATATTTTTGGAAGCCATTTACTAAGTTGCTGTTCTAAACACTAGAAATGGAATCTGTGAAAAATCTGTGAGTGTGGAATAAAACACGCTTTGTATTGATTATTCAGATAAATTAGGTTGGCAGAACAAATACTAACTGTTGAAAATAAGAGTTCCAAAACTCACTCTGTAATTCTTCATGAGGCTAAGTGCTACAGACTACTCCTATTTAAGCCAAACCTCACAGAAAAAAAATGTTTGCGAGGGGGTTGGTGGGGAGGGAGGGTTGTTGTTGTTTCTTGCTTCTTTTCCATTGAGGTAAGGATATTAGCGTGAATGACATCATTTAATTTTCTCAATTTTGAAATGGTTTATTTGCATAACAAAGCAGTATTTCTCTTTTTCCTTTAGGATTATTAGGACTGCTGGGGTGTATGTGTGCGTGCATGTTTCTAGTCTTCTTGCTGAGTAACGCTAGATTTGTTCTTTGTTCTGTGTAAGTTTGGCTTTGTGGTTTACTCAGCTTTAAAAATGTATGTGTATCCTCTCGACTTCCTTCATCTATGGAAGAAATGCACTGTGCGTCTTAAAGCTACCTGGTATGTTTTACGGGCATGCAAAACAAGAGAAATAAAATATTTTCTGCAGTAAAACTGCTTTTGCTTCTCTACTTAGAGCGTAAACCAGCATAGAGATAACTTAAAGCACACGACATTTCTGTCAAAGAACTGTTGCAGGGAGATGTGCACATTTAAGCTCACAGAACCTATGATTTAGAATGGCTGTGTGGTCAGGAGTGACAGAACACGTTTATATCAGCAGGGATTAATTCCACTGTTACAGGAGTCGGTGGACACAAGTTTTTATTTTTCCTCGAACATTTTAGAAATTGAAGATGAAACATAATTTGTTTGTGAGTTCCAGAACTGTAATGAGATGTTTGGGGTTTTTTTGCTACTTCCTTAGTGACAATAAATTTTGTGGGCTTAGGGAACAGACATAGTTGTTCAACTTAGCTGTGTTGAAAAATATATCGGTTAGGAAAAAATGCAAGTTGTCATTTGGGATGTTTAGGATCACTTGATGTTGTGTTCACTTTTCTGTTGACAGCAATGATCTTGAGGGAATCTGTATAGAATATTGCATCATAACTGAGTGTCTCCTGCGAATAAGATGATTGTTTACTTTGTAAACAGTGTATATCTGGTATTTATTGATAATCCGTCTGAATTAGGAACCAGATTGGTTTGAATAATTTTGCTGTGGTTTAATCTTATTGTGATGCTGCTGTATTATATTTTAGCAGGCAGAAAACAGTTATTCAAGAAATTTCTCGGTTCTCTTCCAAGATGATGAAGAGCTATAACTTAGGAACAACTGAGCATTCCCTGCTTGTATGAAACACTTGGGTCTGGAGAAAGAGACCATCTTTATCAGTGTTTATGCCCTAACATGCGACACTTTTTGCAAAGAAGTTAGGTATGTTTTACATAACAGCAGATTGTTTGGAAAAACTTTTTAAAAAATATTCATTTTTTTGAATTGCAGACTCCTCAACTGTTACTAGTTTTTATCGCTCTGACTTTTTGAAGTGGAGCTGTATTGAGCATCTTTGGCAAATGACTCGGACACCAAAAGTGTAATTAGAGCCACAGGAGGAGCAGTCTGGTGGTTTATCTTCCTATACAGCTATCCATACTAGCTTTACTCTATCTTTAATTTTTTCATTAAGTATTTACTGAATATATTGGCTTGCATAATTGCATTGTGAATGCCTGAACTGCATTTTTCCTGTAACTATGTGATGCTGAGAAATAACATTTTAATTTTAGCCAGACATTCTTGCATAATGTTGCTTCATGGTGATGCAATTTCACTGGCATAGCATCAGAACAAAGGATACAGCATCAAACAAGGATGTAAAAACAAATTAAAGGATGCTAGAAGTTTGAAGCATTGCTTTAAAGATTTTAATATTCTTAATACTCTTGAATTTTTTTAAAGCTTTGTATGTGTGTTTGTGTAACAAGCTGTGAGTTCTGTGGAGCTTTTCTAATTTTATGCTGCTGTAATATTTTTCCTTTGACTTGTTTCTAAAACACCACTGTGGCAAAGAACATCCTCCAGAAATGATGTATTTTAATTACAAGGCATATGCAACCTATGTATTTAGTTAGCTGGGCAGTAAAATTTAATTGCAAAGCTCTAAAAAATGCTCCTACAAACATTGCATACATTCAGCACACCTGAGTCTATGGAGCTAGTAAAAGATTCAGTTAGTTTACTAAAACCACATTATCTAAAATGCCAATTCCACTGAACAAATAGAGACTAAAAATTGCGTTGAGTAGAGGATAATGTAAGATGCTAATTATTCTATACTGTAATGTCTTCCATGTATAAACTTTAATTATAGTAGCAGTCCTTGCAAGTTTTATCTGAATTAAAATGGTATGTAATTCTTCCTGCAGATTTCAAAAGCTACAACTTAATTGAAACAATATGGTATGTAAATAGCTGACAAATGAGAATTCTTTTCAAATGTACTAGACAAGAAATTCTGTAAAACCTTTTAGGTTTTTTTCAAGTACTAGATTTTTCTGAAGCTGGCTGCAATAATTTTAATGAATGAAAATGGGACTGATTGACTTGTCATGAGGTCTGATACAAAGGCCACTCAAGTCATTGGAAGGGATTCTCTACCGTGCTTGAGCATATTTCATGCTTGCAGGTTTTTGCTACTGTTCTGTGTGTAATACTTTAACGTTGTTCAGATATCAGTGTTTCTAGGTGTTGTGCATTTTCTGTCTTGTCACTTTTAAGTGTATCAGAGTATCATTACTGAGTGTTGCAAAATCCAGTGAGTAATTGCATTTTATAGTGTTACTATATTTGTTGCTGCATTATTTTTATTAAATAACTTACCGTGATGAGAACTATGCATTAGAAAGTTGGACTATAAACACTGGATGCTAATTAAGTTTTAAAAGAATGGCATACAAGTCAGTTGAAGAGTAGAACTTTGGGTAGTTTTCGGAGAATTGCATACTGTTAATCTTGTTTAAATTGTGTAAGTAGTTTATTACATGTAATTCATCACCTTACGTTCGTGGTTAAAGTACTGAACTAGAATTCCCCTATAAATATTAGTGTGAGGTATTCTTTATTTATACTAAATAAATCAAAGCAAACGTCTTGAACTTTCTCTCCAATGCTTCAACTTAAAATAAATAATTGGAATTCTGATGACTAGCATCCAGTCATACTGACGTCAAAATTTCTCAATAATGACATGCAGCTGATCAATAGAAGTAATTTATGATATTGCCAGTGTAGATTTAGTAATCTAAGAACAGTAATATTGTTGCAATTTAATGGTTGAAAAATACATGTAACACTATCTAGCATGAAAACCTGTCCTCATTCACAGGGCAATTTTTCCATTGATTCTGTGGTTTCCTTAATAAAGCTGAAGTATTTTTAGTCCAAGAATGGTTTGCTTGAAAACAAAACAAAAGAGTAGGGGGGAAGGGAAAGCAAAAGAAATTTGAATATAGCAAGACCCATGGATAAAACAGCATTGTCTGCAGTATATTATCCTTTCTGTCAGCAAGTATAGATTAAAGTTGACTTTGCTTCTGTAAGCGAACGTTAACATTTTTATAGGAGGGATATCTTTCTTAATGACATGTTATATATGCATATTTACTGTTAAATGTTAGCATGTTCACAAGCTGCACTGTTAATAAAGTGAAACATGTGGCTTTCTAATGCCATGGAGTGTAAATAATTTGAAGATTTGAAGGTCACAAGAACAATATATTGAAAACATAATTATGTTTCAAGGCAAGGAAGCAATTGAACCTTAATTAAACGTAGCTTAAATTTTAATTTATGGTTGGATTTTTTTTTAAGTAGGCAGGCACTTTTGGTTTTATGTGGGGTGTGGAAGGATGAACATTTTGTCTTTAATATTTGAAGAGGAACATTCTCCATAATGTAATTAAATGTTGTTATGAATAAAAAATTCACAAATCATTTTTAAACTTTTTGAAGTGGCTTTTATTCACTATGCCTATGAGTTTGAAAAGAAGATCCCAAGGTGCACATGGGTGTATGGAAACGTGGCTGTCACTAGGCCTTTGCTTAGCTGCCCTTTGGTTCATTTGTACACTAATCTCTACCTGCTGTATGGAATATATTTTCCAAGACCTCCAGCACAGAGGCAGCTACTTCATGCGTCTTCTAAACCCTAAGCAGGCTCTGCTGTGGTTATAACATCTCTTCTGGATGGCAGTGTCATGCTGTAATGTTAGAATATGATTTAAATGAATCAGTTAAGTGGAAATATATCTTTGATTCACTTTCACTAATGCACTGTTAGATACCTCACTTCAGACTAAGCTTGCTAATGTTTTTTTTCTTGGCTTTAATTACACTGCTGTTTGCACAGCATTTGTGGTATCTGTAGATTCTTGATCTCCATGAATTTGTGCTAATTTTTTGCTTTCTTTAGCTTTCAGTCTACATAAAGCAATCTGTACAACCTGATCAGATTTGCATAAAATCAGAAACTATATACTTGCTAAATTCAATCTGCACATTTAAGATATCATTCTTGTCAGCATGCTATAAAATTGGAGTTAAAAATGTTTGCTATAAATGCAAGTGGATTCATTTTAAAAATGAAGCACAGATGTGATCATTTGTCAGCATAACCTACAAATACGGGGAAACAAGTGTGTAGAATTTTTTTTTCCTGACAGTGTATAGTGGCCTGCCCATACTTCATTTCCTTTACTAAAATTGTCATTAGTACATGTATTAGTGTATTCTGTCATGTAACATTTAGAACTGCTTTTAAAAACCTTTGCTTTAGAAATTGTGATTGAAAATGAGAGGGCAATAGGGAGATAAGTTGTTTTGTCAATGACTGTGATTTAAAGGATCTTTACAAAGATCCTTAAATTCCTGCAGAGTTCTAATTACTGTATTTCTCTTAACATACAAACATATTGTAATCCTTTTTAAAATGCTGTGTTTAAAGTCTGAAATTGCTTGCCTGGCAGGCAATGAAATTGGAGGCTATACTATCTGTAGTGTTGTTTTTGACTATCGATCAGATGTATTTTATCTCCTAACTTTTCTGGTTTTGCTTTTCCCTGGTTTGTTTCTTTATAACACTATGTGGGAAACTGTTATACAAAAGGCGCATAAAATTATTAAGAGACAGGAGAGCAGAAAAGATTGCTCTATTAACTGTTTAATAAATTGTTATTGTTAGATACCACATTTTATGCATGTTGAACTACATTGTTATAATACTTAGTTGCATTGTATGGCACAGATGAATTACTTGGAATCAAAGCAATTTTCCTTATATTAATAATGCTAAAGATTTCAAGTATTTACCATGTCGTGCTAAATGTAATGACAGTAGTACAAGTGTAGTAGATTGGGTGTTTCGTTACTTATTAAAACTTATCAAGTTAAAGTACAAAAGCCAGACTGAATAAATTAGTCTTTTTCTTTTCTTTTCTTTTTCTGTTTTTTGTTTTTTTGGTTTTTTTTTTTTTTTTTTTTTTTTTTTTTTTTGTTGTGGGTCCCNTTTTTTTTTTTTTTTTTGTGGGTGGTAGGCATGGGGAGTATGTGAGAATATTACACTTTGGAACTGATTTAAAAGGCTTTGACTAAAACCATCTGTTCCCACCTCCTAATCTTCAAGTTGCTCTTGAAAAGTAGGCCAAACCTTATCCCAGGGGGGCCAGTGGATACAGCTATCTTCAACAATAATAAGATGTAAAAATACAAAATATACAGATACTGAAAGCCTGGTGATCTGTAGCAGCCTACTCTTGCTTTGAGATGGTTTTGCAGGTCTGCCTTCTTTAGTGGGAAAGAGAATATAGGATACACATGGGGAAGGGAAGCCACCTATTTGTCTGCGTGTTAAACAGTATGACACTTGTATACAGTGAGATTTGGAAAAGAACATCTGCCACATGCACGTGTTTCCACTTTGACAGAGAAACTGATTTTCCACACACTCCCTCCCCTCAGACCAAGTTAGCCCACTATGTCACATTTAGGACTAAAATGGGTGTCTGGACCTCACCTTTTTTAAAAATAATAAATAAACAAATGCCCTGCAAGCATCAAAGCAAGGCTCAGTGGAGGGGTGATACATTTTTAGTGGTGGTTTCATGCACAGAACCCCCATCAGCATCCTGCTATACTTTTTCCTTGGTATGATTGATCACTAAATAATGCTGTTGCCAACAAGGTGATTTTAAATGGAGACTCCCCAGGGCTAATGCCTCATGTCAGTCTTTTTTAATCCAAAGCTTTTTGTTTTAACTCCTATACATACGGGGAGTCCTCCACAACTTAGGTTTCTGTCTTTGCCATTTGGCATCCATCTGAATTGGTTGCAGGGGCTTTTGAGGTAATACAGGTAAAAGTACTAGCCCATGTGCAAAAAAACCCCAACCAACCAGAAAATGTAAACACAGCTCCATCCTTCAGCTTTATCTATCTAGCCAAAATCAGCTTACAAGATAAAGACTGGCAGAAGTAGGATGGTTAAAAGATGATGGAGAATACTTTTTTCAGGGCATTTGTCCTATGTCAAACAGTTAATTTAAAAAAAAAAAAAGTCTGTTTTTGTTGCAGCAGTACATTGTGCAGCATTTTGTAAATTTGTGCATCTCTGTCAAACCTAAATAAAAGGTCTCTGTAGGCTCGTGTAGTCCCCTGGTGAGGAAAGTTCAATTGTATGTATGTATGTAGGTGTGTGCATGGAGGGAAAGCAGGGATGAGGCTGTTGGTTTTGCACTAAATAAAATCATAGAATAGTTTGGGTTGGAATGGACCTTTAAAGGTCATCTAGTCCAAACCCCCTGCAATGAGCAGGGACATCTTCAGGTACATTGTTTGAATACTGTAGGTGCCAGAGAATTTTTTTTTTTTTTAATGCATTGTTAGTGTTATAGATTATGGAATTATTTTTGTGTATGTTTCTCGGTGGTTGCTCAGAAGAAGAAGAGCCCAAGCATGCAGAAACTTGTCTGCTACACAGCTGGTGTTGGTACCCGAGTAGACTGTTGCTTCAGTCCCTTCTATGGCTTGTAACACAGCCTGTGTGCTGTAATACTATTACTCTGATTTTGGCTTTATATTCAAAACAAACCAAAACAAAAACAACCACCTCCTGTGGAGTGGTACAGGAATAGTATTTTTATTAGTTTGTTTTTGTTTTTCTTTTAATAAGAAGCTACATGTAAAGTTATATAGTCTTCTTTTTTTTTTTTTTCTGTCTTTAAATGACTTGATTTTAAAGTTTGTAAGCAGAAAAGTCTACTGTATAATTCGTGGTTAAATAGCACCAGATTCAGAGTAGCTTTGCCCAATAGCTCAGAGGTTTTCATTCTCTACTTATGAAAAAAATTGTAGAATCTTTAATTAAAAAAAAAATTCTAACAGTATGTCTCTCAGAAAGCTGAAAACAAAGTCAGGTGTAAATTGTTTACTTGTCCTCAGGCTGTTTCACCACCTACAAACCACCATCCTGCTTCACCTGTGATGACTTAAGATCTTTACTGAACAGCTGACAGTGGATACAAACTGCCTTTCTACTGTTTTGCCTCAAACCAGGAGTGCCCTCATGCATAATAATCCTTAAAACCAGAACCTTCTCTCTTCTAATCTATACGTCTAACTTTTTTCAAATCCCTCCTCTGGAGACGCACATTTCTGAGGTATGTTCCAGCACTTCTGTAGCTAAGATGCTGCTGTTCCCTGAGCTAGCTCATTTAAAACAAACTTCTGCAGTGGAGAGTATCCATCTGCCTTTTAAGAAATGGCTTTATTTTCGTAGTGAAAAGCAGTAGAGTTTAACTGCATCAAGAAGGTAGGATGGTGTGTTTCTTGTCCATTTGGACTGTGCTGATAATATGGATATGAAGTTCCATGTAGCAAGGACTGTAGCTCCTCTGTGTTGCTGCCTTTCTTGTGAGCTCTGTTGTTGTGGTATCCTATGTGCGTTTTGTAAGGGCCTTTCATCTTGTACGTGAAGTGAAGAAAGCAACAACTTCCATTTATGGTTTCCTACTTCAAAGCATGAGCTGCAGCATAGAGGTTCAAAGATGGGCTTGTCTCAGAAGTGCATATGCTTCCCCACCAGAATGTATGCGTTACAGCCATTTAGTTGTAATAAATATTGCGTGGGTCACTTTATAAAGTATACTTGTGTATTCTAATGACTAGGTTATTTTTATAACCTAGGAAATTAATATGCTCTGGAAAAATAAGTGCTTTAGGATTTTTCAAGTGTTGCATTCTGTGGGAATAATTCAGACTTTGTAAAGCAATAACTGTTTTTACTGTATCAGGCACTATTATTAGCACACTCCAGTCATGACATGGCTGTACCGCAAGCTCATGGAGACTGCGGTTTTTTTGCTTTGTTTTTTTTTAAGAAAAAAAAAAAAAGGATTTTTTTTTTTGCTCCAACTTTTATGTTGACTTTTTTTTTTACCTAGGACAACAATGTAGTTCTCCATTGATGTTACAGGTGCATATAGCACTTGATGTATCTGGTTAGATCAGCACTCAGCTTGGTGTGTTTCCGATCGTAACCACAGCCTGATCCTTTGATAGGAGGAGGGAAGGATGGTTTCTTTTTGTCCTCTCACTGCAGTGTCAGTAAGGGAATTGATATACTTCTTTTGAATAGAAAACAACACATTAGTTGTTTTATTAGGCAGCGACATTGTTTTGTTTAGTCTACCGGTAGTAATGGCTAGTTCAAGCAGTCGAGATGATAGTGACTCTTCTCAGAAGCATCGACAGAAAAATAACACTTTCAGCTGTAAACATCTCTAATGCAGAGTAGGCATGAGCTTGTTTAAGGCCTCTCTGCACTGAGGGCTGTTTTTTCTATTGCGCCTTTGAGTAATGAGCTAATATGCTGTTTAGAAAGAGCTACGGGTTCACATTTTAACTGTTGGCTATTTGTGAATGATACGTATCAAAATCACAAGTTACTGCTGTTAAAAGTTTGTTGGTCATTGCTTTTGTAAAACATTGACATTGCAGCTATCAGGAGCTAATATATTTCACTTCTAGTCCTCTTTTTGGTCTAGTAAACTGTGTTAGGATGTGGGAAGCCTCTGTAACTCAGTTTATCACAGTTTAACTCGGGGATCTTTTTAATACATTTTTATTTCAGATTTGATGTCTTATTTATAAGTGAGGATAGAGATTTTTTTAAAAAAAATATTATTTTGATAACAACTTTCTTTTAAAAACTTGAAAAAATATTTTTTTTCCACACTTGTGCTTCATGATATCCAATCAGAGATGCTGCCCCTTTTCAGAAGGGGAAGATTGTGCCAGTGTTCATAGTAATTATACATTGCTGTAATGTAGCCAAGGCTGCAATGTTGTTCTTGAAAGACAAAATAAAGTACCTTCTGAATTACATGACACTCCCCCTTCTGAAGTGAGCAAAGCATATGATACCTGTTAAAAACATAAATACAAAGTTTTTACTATGGAAATGAAGCAATTCCACTTAATGTTAAAGTATTTTTAAATATTAGGCATAAAGATTAGGTGTAAAATTATGGTATTTTGGACCTTCTGTGACCCTGTTGACTTCCTACAGTTAAATAACAGTAGATATATGAGATGCCTTAGGTAATTTCAGCAGTATGCCTTAAAAGTAGATAGTGACTACTAAACATTTTCTTGGTCTTCTGTACAATAAAACAGGAAACAATTTGGTTGGCGACATAGAGGTGGAATGCAGTATGAAAATGAAATAAGATAAAACTCCCTGTGGAGAAGCAGTCTGCATGTTACACCCTGAAGGGATGAATGCTGATACTGTGCACGAAAGGCTTCTTTAGAGAGTCTTGGAATTTCTAAATATTTATTATGGCAGTATATAATGGTTGAATTACATAATGTGTTGCTGTTTCCTGCTTTCTATATCCTGAAAATACTTGATAATTCAACTTTAAGCTTAAACGCTTCTTGTAGTTTCATTAGAGTTTTGCAGATAGGAGCCTTGGAGCAATCAACACTATTAGAAAAAAAATACTTAAGAGCAAAAGAGAGATTAGTAGGGAAGGTATTCTAATGGCTAAAATACTAGGCTAAAAGTAGCAGTCCTGGGTTTTAACTCTTTCCTTGTTACTGACTCTTGGGAAGTGAAAGCAAGATCTAAGGTTCTGATACTCAGGGTGGTGCAATACTCATTTGTTAAAATCTTTGCAATTCATGCTATAAATTCCTGTCTTTCTATTGTGATTTATTTAGCTGATTTATGGTGTATACAAATAGACTGAAAATTATTTTCATTGGTTCTTGTGTTTGCAATATGCAAGCAATTGCTCTTCATCTGCAAAAGCTTATTCAGACTTTGAATAAAAAAGTCTCTGTTCTTTTACTTTTATTTCTCTCAAATAGTCTTGGAGAATCTTTGAGTGTTGCTCTTGTTATTCATCAGTAGCAATGGCATGGTAAAGCACAGATGTTGATCTGTTAACAAAATTCCAAATTGCTCACTGGAACAATGTGTAGGCAGCTCATGGGTTGGGAGAATCTGATATGTTGTGCTGGTCTTACCTAAATATTAAGATTTTTTACATAAACCTTAAAATGTATTGGAGATAGTTGGATCATCAGCAGAGAAAGGGGGAAAAAAATCCCCTTTCATTAATAATGGGGGATCTTTGTATTCTGGATAACTGAAAGAGGAAGAACAAACCCTAAGAATTGTTCCTAGAGTTGGAAAAAATTATATTTACTGAAGATATGGACTTGCAGATAAATACTTTGTATATGTCAATGAGTAGCTACTTTATGCTCCAAAATTCAAGTTTAAAAACTGCTGTTTTTTTCCAATCTTATGAGTCCAGTTTGTGCCATATTGAAGTGCAAGGAGTGTTTTTGAAGTTCCTGAAGATTGTCACCAGCAAATTCTAGCTGGGTGTGGAAAGACATAGCAGATGCAGAAGTTGTACCAGCACTTCCCCATCTCTGTACTCACTACCAATCTGGCAAAGAATAAATGGATCTTTAATATGAGCTGACTTGGTTTTCTGGTGTGCCACTGCCACCAAAACTCCCTTTGTCCTCCCATCAGAAGACCTAAAATCACTAGAGCAAAAATGTGTTGGAAACCTCTCTCATCCCATCTGGGACTTAGCCCTAGCATTTTCCTGAGAAAGTGCTGCCTGCTGTTGCTGCTAATGATATTATTGCTTTGGGATGAGAATGTAGAGAATGGTGTGACTGCAGCCTGAGGTTTGGAGTAGGTAGCTGCCTAATGCCACGACTGGATTCAACAAATCAACACAAGAATAGATGCATAAATCCTGCAAGAGGACTAACCGAGCAGGGTAAGGGACTCTGGTTTCCAGTCTCCTAATCTGCAGAAGAGCTGGTGCAACATAGAGCTTCCACAGATGAATTCACGCATTTTTGTTAATTCTTTGGAAAGAGCAGTAGCTAACTGGAAAGTCTGGGGCTAGAAATACAGTTGAATATGCTTCTGGTGGTAGGATTTGTGCCCCTGTTTTGGCTAGCAATAAGATTCTTATTGCTCAAAGGATCAGTAGAACAGTTTGTCACTTGGTAGCTCATTGCCTGGAGCTTTAAGGAAGAAAACTCAAACTGTTCTTAAATCTAAAGACAGATTTTAATTGAGCAATAGGGAGCTGAATTGCAGGACTGCAGAGTTACAGTACTGTTTGGAGGGTGCTTTTGGTTTTGTCATTTTGGGGCTGGGGGGATGTGTTTGGCTGCTGTTTTTTTTTTT
>VZTL01006608.1:0-11676 GCA_013400535.1 Scopus umbretta | reverse complement strand
GGGAAGGGGAAGGGAAGGGGAGGAGGGAGAGGAGGGGGAAGAGAAAAGAAGAGGAAAGGAGAGGAGAAGGGGAAGGGGAGGAGAGTATTTTTCAAGACTGCATTAAAAATAGTGATTTATTTGGGCTGTAGGCAGCTTCAACAAAAACCTACAGGGAGTTAGAGTAAGGGAATAAAGAATTATCTTATCTGGGGCTTGGCAGTCATCTGTGGATGTACAAGACAGAAAGCTGTTTCAGATGTTAGTGTGTGTGAAAGGAAGGTCCTTTGAAAACATTCATTAACATTGTAAAACTGAACTTTTGTAGCAATATAATTCAGTTAAATATTCTCACTGGGTGTTCAGATGTGCCAGAAATACATTTGATGTGCTAATGTAATAATCCTTTGAAAAGTCTGCTCTATGTCTATTCCTTCATACATTATGGCATAATATTTAGAACCTATGGAAACCGAAAAGAAGGTTAGACACTATACTCCATCACCCAATAGCGTGAATCTATCAAGTAAGGAAAACCTCTTTGTGTATATTAATTTACTTTGTTTGAGCTAGATATGGGGATCTGAACTATTCAGAGGAACTCAAGTAAAGAGACAGTTTGCCTAATAGAAACATTTTATAATTGAAATAAAACTAAAGAAAAAAAGTATATAGACAAACCCTTTTAGGCTAAATAAATGCCTTTTCGTATTTAGCTAGGCACAGAGCCATATTTTTTCTCTGCAAAATTTTGTGCCTTAAGTTATTCAGATATAGCTGAGTGTTTGAAAAAGATGGGTGTCATTAGGATATTTTTACAGTGGTTGCAAGGAGATGCAAATGTCAGCAGAAGCAGGTCAGTATGCCTACTTAAAACCTGTTGGAACCTTTGGGCCTGGCATGTACATATGTTTTGCATTCAGGAGGACTGGCTAAGGGGGGTCTGGTAGTTCACACAGCTCCTGCTCAGATTTTGGCTTAACGCACAGCTCATGCCAGGGCATGGTGTGTGCTGAGAGCAGTGCCATTAAGTCACAGCAAGAGTAACCACTAGGCAGGACACAGCTGGCAGGAGGAGATACAGGCCCTCCTGTAACCACTATCACCTGCAGCATGCTGTCTCCTGCAGTTGTCATCTCTTGCAACTTTGCATACTTATTGACAATTTCTTCAGAGTTCACTAACTTATGGAAATGATTTACACCAAACTTCCACACTAGAGGGTATAAATATGTCAGCTAATCCAAAAAAGCTTTTGAAGTGGATCCAACAGCAGTCTGACCAATGACACTTTCATGCCTTCCAGACACCTGCACCATGACAGAGGAGAAAGGATGAGTACTCTTTCCACCTGCTAGGTAAATGTTTTGCTCATAGGTGTACAGGTTACTGAATTCATGAATTAATGAAACATGAGAAAATTCATGTTAGGCCAGTCTGCACAAAGGAAATTAGGTCCCTGTTTGATTTGTCTTTAACCCAATAAGCTCATAAATTAAAGCTTAATTTGCAAAACAAATAATTACATTAATTTTTAAGATCCAAGCTGACCATGACAGGAAGATACCTAGAAAAAAATGAATTAGCCAAAATCCCCTATAATGCTCTGAAATACTTGTGAGAGGAACTCCATTCACTTGTGTGCTGTTGACACCACCAGTAACTGAGCACCTCACAAGCCTCACTTGGTCAGATACCATCTCCCGTTACGAGCAGATTATGGAAACCATAGACAGTAATTTATTTGCTCTGTTATGTATGTTACTTGTAAATGTATGCAAAGACACCATCTCATTCTCAGGAAATTCCTCGTGGGACTTGGCATAGGCTGAAGAAATATTACTGTGGACTTGCCCTGTTTTCACCANTGCTGTCCTATTAAACTGCCTTTATCTCAACCCACAGGTTTTACTTTTTTTTTTTTCTGTTTCTCTTCCCCATCCCACTGTGGGTGGGAGGGTGAGCAAGCGGCTGTGTGGTGCTTAGTCGCCAACTGGGGTTAAACCACAACAGTTCCTTCGGCCTTGGGCCCTACAGAGTACACATACTTGGCTAATGGGTCTTTTGTCTGACTCTGTGAGACCAACCATGTTTTTATTCTTCTGTAAACAGATGAATGACTTAATTGTTCTACATAAAAATTTGAAACAGAAGCATAAATGTTTCCTTTGCATTTGATCAGATGATTTTAAAGCATAATGACTGGATATAGATACTTGCTTTAACTGATAAACTTTTTTTTTCCTTCAGTTCATTTTATTTTGTAGCAACCTTATTTGCCTCTTAACAGTGAAAATATAGAACACTATATGTCATCAGAAATGCAAACCTTATGGTTCTATGCATTTCACTGGGAAATTGCATCACACTTTAGATACAAGACACTGATAAGATCACTTACTGTCTATTCTTTACAACCCAATCCTTTAATGGGATAAAATTATTTGAAATGCAATAGAGCCTCTTGTTGTTGATTCACTGTTACTGGGAAGGCTTATTCTGAAGCAAGGTATTAAAAGTCAGGATTTTAAATGAGATAATAAGGCATAGCTTTACAAATTTTTATTGAGTGCCTTCTAAATTCTGAAACAGAATATCCTCTGTAGTTATTTCTTTCATACAAATACATATACAAGATATACCTGAGAAAAAAAATATAATCAATATTTTTTTGAGTACTAGTGCATTGTTGGGTCACAATTGTGGGGAAAAGGATATTATTTATTCTCCATCCCCATTGTAACTTTTGCTCCATTTTTATTACTGTGAATTATAATTTTTGAGTGAAATTCATTCAGTATAGAAGGCTTTCAAATGGCATTCAAGCTTTTAATGAACTAATCAGAATGATTTTTAACAAATTCTTCATGTGCATAGACTGTGATTACAATGAAACCATTCCAGCACATCCCTGGGGTACGACAGAGTCTTTGAGCAACAAAAATTAAACTGCTTGAATACACTGCAGATTCAATGAGCTGCTTCAACCACAACTATATTTGGACAGTTTCTCGGAGTCAGCCAGATTAGCTAGCTAGTATTTATCTAAAATGATTGTCATTTACTGACCTTACATTTCAAATAGATATTAAATATGTAGGGAGTTAATTCATACCTTGATGCTCCTTATTTCAGACCAGACACAGCACAAATCCTCCATCCTTCCTGCAAGTGCCCATAGGAAATGGTTCTCTGTATTTTGCTAGAAAGTTTACAGCTGATATATTTTACTGAAGCAAAATACCTCTACAAAAGAAACAAGCACTGACTTCTGTGTGTTGAGAACAAAAAAAAAAAAAATAGAAGTGGAAATTTTTGGTTTTGCTGTAATGATGTAGTTACATAGTAAATCTCATTTTATTGGTTCTTTACGTGCGTCCTCCAAAATTCTGTATATTCATGAATAAGAGAAGGAGGAGGAAGTAACAATTTTTGTGAAGGTCCGGAAAATTTTTCATTTACAGTGACTTTTAAGAGTTTCATTTTTCTTGAGATTAAGGCTAGCTCTTGGATGTATTAAGCAGAGGCTTTTTTTGTGCTCTTTCCAATGCACTTTTCATTAAATTTTTCCACTTTTTCATAGAGTCATAAAATCATAGAATTTTTTAGCTTGGAAAAGACCTTTAAGATCATTGAGTCACTGTAAACATAACACTGCAAAGCCCACCACTAAACCATGTCCTTAAATGCCACTTCTACATGTTTTTTAAATGCTTCCATCACCTATAATAATGAAAAGTGCCTAGTTTGGGACTACTTTTTAGGACAATCAGGAAACTTATTTAGTGAAAATTATAGTTCACACTTTTTTGTGAGAATATTAATTTATGTTCTGAAAACTTTAAGGCCATTCATTTTTAACTCTAGGTTTAATCTGTTAAGTCCTGCAAGATCTGTACTCCTACTGAAAAATTATCCTGACTTTAGTAAGTGAGCCTTTTGAAGACATGGACATGCCATGAATTTAAGTGCTGAGGTAGTTGGTGGTGCTTGGCTCCTGGATTTAGCTACAGGCTAAACCCTATTTGTCAAGAGGACACAGACGCAGATTCTGAATGTGGGCAGCAGAACCAAGACAAGTTAGGAAACACTGTCTGCAGAGGAGTGTATGTGAGATGGGACAAGTCTCTGAAAAGTGAAACCTCAACCTTACCAGCTGCAAAATAGTTGCAGTGAGGTAATTGGTGATATATATCCTTTGTGCAAGGAATCACTCCCCTGCTTCTGACAATTTACCTCTGATTTGAGAAGAAAAATACAATCAAGCATGGAACACTGACAACACCTGTTTCACGTAATTTTCTAAGCCATATAAAAAGGAATAAAAGGAGGCTCACAAGAACTTAATTAACAAGAATCATTACTTTTTTCTGTGACAGAACCAGAGGTGTCCATGATTATTTATCAGACTTTAACATGAAGTAAATCATGTTACAGCTTTTACATGTGTAAGGTAAATTCATCCAACCTGGAATCTCAGCTTTCTTTTTTCAGGTAATTGTGAAAGAAATTGTGTATTTTCAGAAAGGTAAGAATGAACTTTCAGACTATGTATCTTGCAAATAAGTCTCTGTAAGCATGAGAAACTCCTCTGATTATTTTCTAGTATTTTCACCATTATTGTGTTGTTTTTAAGTACTGCAACTGGGCAACTACAAAAACTAGTGAATAATAGAATCACAGAATATTCTGAGTTGGAAGGGACCCACGAGGATCATTGAGTGCAGCTCCTGACTCCACACAGTGCAATATGAAAGTTAAACCATATATCTAAGTGCACAATACTTCTTAAACACCAACAGGCTTAGGACCATGACCACTTCCCTGGGGAGCACGTTCAAGGGCTTGACCACCCTCTCACTGAAAAGCCCAAAACTGCATACAATGCTTGAGATGAAGCTGCACCAATGCTGAGTATAGCGGGACAACCACTTCTTTTGACTTGTCAGCTACACTGTGTTTAATGTACCCCAGGATAGAGTTGGCCCTTTTGGCTGCCAGGGCATGTTTTTTTGAGCTTATAAACAAACAAACCCCCCCAACTGCTTTCTGCAGGGCTGCACTCCAGCGTCTTGTCTCCCACTCTGTATGTACATCCTAGATTACACTATCCTGGATGCAGAATCCGGGATTTGTCCTTGCTAAATTTCTTACAGCTGGTGATTCCCAGCACTCCAATCTAATACAACCTCTCTATAAGGCCTCTTTATCCCCAAGGGAATCAACAGCTCCCCACATTTTAGTACCATCAGCACACTTAGTGTGCACTGAGCTCCTGTGTCTAGGTCATTGATAAAAAGATTGAAGAGAACTGGCCCTAAAATTGAGTGCTGGGGAACACCACTAGAAACTGGCCACCAGCCAGGTGTTACCTCACTTACTACAACTATTTGCACCTGACCCTTCAGCCAGTTGTAGACCCATCAAGTTTGTGTACATGTCCACCTGTATGCCAGATATTTTGTCCAGAAGGGTACTGTGAGAGACAGTATCAAAAGCTGAAAAATTAAAACCTAAATACGCTTTCACTGCTACACTTTTCAGTGCCCTGAACAAGTGTTGCTAGATTTGTTGTTCTAAACCCTACATTAATAAAGATATACCTGAATTAAGGTAGTTTCTTTTTTATTCCTCATTGGGACAGGTTGTCATGTGAATATATCTATATTAATGTACTACTCATCTGTTCAACAAACAGAAGGGAATTCCTGCACCACCTCTTGCATGTCCATATCTTCTCCATAAGTCAACCCACAGTTTTAACACTAATGCCAGTCTTCAAGACAACCTACACAGACACATAAGTGAGGTTCTTATTCCTCCATATTTCCTAGCCTGTACATTTGATGTGGGTCACTGTTAAATAAAACCAAATCTATTTCACATGTCATTTCTGTGAGCTATACCATAAGTTCTTTCTCAGCAATCCTATGTAGAATCAAGAAAAATTACTTAAGCCTTTATTCAGATTGTGTACTTCTTGGCTCACAAATAGCTGCAAAAGGTGACTTGGAACACATTTCTTTGTTTATGAAAGTAACAAGTATTTATCAAGTATTTCCTTTTAAAATTTTGCACATGGCCACTTTTTAATGTAACCAGATGTATAAACAAAGTTAATTTTTAGAATTTAACTGTGTTCAGACATAACAATTACATATCCGATTACGCTGTTATTATTATTAAACAGTCTTTAAAATACATTTTCCAGTTAAACTGGTCCACTCACTATGTATTCTTGTGGCCTTAAAAATAAGCTTTTAAAACTAAAATTTAAGTAAGTGTACACTAATTTCTTATTTTTGTAGTCTCATGCTCTACTGTGGCACAATAAGCATGAATCCTGTAAAAGGGAAATAGGAAAGCAGGATTTCAGCCTAAACTATCCTGCAACGTAAGATAATAAGTTGCACAATGTAACTTTGATATTTCTTAGCTTCAGACTAAGAAATATAAAAATAAAACCCCAAATGTCTTTGGGTTTTAGCCTGAGGACTCATATACTACTTCTTTTTCCAACACACACAAGGTAATTGAAGCCTCTCATTATAAGCATGTCCTACCCTTTTGATGAATCTGATAATTACTTAGAAATGTCCTCCATTAGCTATTTCTTTAAAACCTTGTACCATAATATTGTCTCTTCTTTCTAAATTTCAGTAGACATGTATGCATTATCGATATACAACACGAAACTCATTTCTTTCTACCATCAGTGTATTTTCAGGAAAAAAAAATGTACCTTTCTATAACATTTCAATTTCTTGTTGCATAAATAAAATTAAATCTTTTTTCTGATATTCAGAGATGAAGTTTTGTTCAGAGATGAAACTAAAACAAGTTCCAAATGTCAGAATTCTTTATTAAATAAATTTCCTGCTATCTACCCACTTTTCCAGGACTGATAAAATTAAATCCTTCCCTTTCTGTCACTAAAATATTGAAGCACCTCACTGTATTCAAAACAAACCAAACAACAGTAAAACCAAGGTTGCTTCCAACAATCCTAGAAAATGTTTTAGTGTTTCCTTGGATGCATGATGGATAACTTCAGCTTTTTAAGAAATGTGGTTCAGAACAGCCCCTAGAAAATTAGGTGCTGATCCAACAGCTGAACGAGCTGAACTTGCTAAAAATGTCAACAGACCAATCCTCCTCACAGAGTTCAGGACTTCTATTTCCATAAAGGTCTGAAGGTTATGTTAAAAAAAAAAAAAGAATCCACCAGTATTTTTTCTTTTTTTGACTCAGTAAGGAATTTGATTTTGCTCTGGCTGAAAAGATTTCATTCAGGTTCCAAATGAAGTTTATGTTTTATTTGGTTGGTGGAGGAGTGAATCTAACCCAAAATGACTCACCTTCAAGTTTTTTGTGGATTTTTCAGTTCAATGGAAATAGTCTTTGAAACTGACTCCAGCTAGATAAAGTGATACACACCAGAAGTGAAGGGATTATTGCTTACTATAACAAGAAGTGTGTTTGGGTCATACGAAGGTATTCAGATAGTGGGTTTTAAATTCTGAGGGCTCAGACTATGCAGACAATTATACAAACATCATTTTTAAATTTATTTGATCAAAACAGAAAATCAGGCACCAGCAAATAGTTACGTGGATTATCAGAATCAAGTGTAGCATTTGGGGCTATATTGCACAACCAATACTAACATTCAGGAATGTTTGTTTTATGAGCACAACTTAGTCTGAATTCAAATCAAATTTCTCTGCAAGTGCTTTCTTGGAAATCAGGAAACATTCTGCTATGTGTACAAACAAACAATAAGCATTTCTATATTTTCTCATTTATTTTTAATTTACAGGAGTCAGATAGCCTCCAAGTTATTTCCTTCCAAATCTATGTTACTTCTGGTTTCCTATATAGTGAATATCATGATAGACAAAATTATGGTCCAGATTTTAAAGCATATGTGTTCAATTTAATTATAGTGACTTACTAGATTGCATACGAAGTAATACAAGAACAAGAATGCAAGGGAACTACCACAGCTTGCACAAGTACTTCTGTTAGGCAGTGCTGAGGCTAAATATAGGAAATGGGCAAACTTCAGGTACATGTTTGGTTAATTTTATGTAATTCATAACCCATCATTTATTAATCTCTCACTGTTCTGTGTCACTTGACATTATTTATGTCAAATCACCAGTGTCCAACATGCTATTGTGTAGTCTGACATGAGGATGTAATAAAATAATGAAATGTTAAAGAGAAATATATTTGTCTTGGTAACCTAGAGCAACTTCAAACATAAATAACATCTAAGCATTATTCAAGAATAGCATTGTATTCTTTTTCTAGCCCTTTACTTTCTTCTGAGCAACACAGAAATCTGCTAAAACTCAATCTGAGTGGACTGAAATCACATTGAATTGTTGACACTTCTTTGCCCTCCCTCCTGCTGAAATCTTCCACCTGAAACCCAGGCATGCTGTCACGAGTCATATTAGACAAGGTGAATGTCCATTATGTGTTGAAATCTCTACATAATTCCATTACGCGATTTATATGCAATCTAAATTGACAGTAGAAATGTCAAACATAATGAACTGTAGCAAATCTTTTTGCACAATCAGAAACTTTTGGCACAAGTAATTTAGTGTATTCAAAACAGAATATTTGAAGTTTCTTCAAGTTGAGGACAGCATACTTTTGAACTGAGGAAGACAAACACAAAACAATTTTGAATGCACAGATGGCTTTTTTTTTAAATGCACAACTCTCCGGTAACTTCTCAAGAGTAAAACTGGCTTGGTAAAAAGATTTTTTGAAAGATATCCCTTTTGACTGGCATATTATAACAACCTTTAGACTAATGCTTTTGTGTAAACTAATGTTAAGTCAAAGACTGCTTTTACAGAAATAAACACATTACTGTTTCATTCACATGAAAAAAGTGCAACTTCTTCTTATGCAAATATACAAATTGTATCTATTGTTATGCTATAAATCTATATAATTGTGGTAGTGACTATTGTGTAAAGTTTACATGCTGGTTTAAATTTTAGCCTTCAACTCCAGTAACTCGAAACTTTTAAAAACCTCAGTCCTTCAGTTTCAGCTTGATTCAAAATCTACTATTCTCAGTGGAAGTCTACTTATAGTCCACAAAACTTTTGGAGAACTTAGTGGACTTGAGCTCAGCCCAGTGAAAAAAAAGGTACTTTTAATTTAATCCTTATTTTTATTTAATCCTTATTTATATTTAATCCTTATTTATATTCATGGAATTTACACTCTACTGAAAAACTACCATTTTGGGGAACAATCATTAAATATATATATTCATTCTCATCTGTTCATCTTGACTTCTTATATTACATGGCAGGGCACTGAAGATAGAGAAGAAAAGGCCAAGTTCTGTTCTGTCTCCTACGTCATTAACAACTGCTCAATGTATATATTCCTACAAAAACTTCGAGCTAATATGTATTTCAAGAGCAAAAAACCCCAAGTTAGTTAATAATATATAATTGACCTGAAAGAACCGATTAGTTTGATTATATATTATATAATTTAGATAGAAATTTGCCTTGATTTTTCCTCTTGGAGGATGATTTAATCTGTGACAGCCAGCTGTGCCAAAGTGCTCAGCCCACCTTCCACAGTTCCAGAAGTTCTGAGCATTACCTCACATACCTCAGCTAAACTATCAGGTCTTCCGTTATCAGAGGCCATCAACTGAGAAAAGAAATGAGCAACCTCATTGTCCTTGAATTTGATAAAAGACATTAATTAGCTGAGGCATCCCTTAACTCAAAGCTGTAGTCAGGGCTTTATGTCTCTCCAGATCCATGCACAGTTCTTGAGCAGGTAGACAGAGTCCAGCTTTGCTGTAAGCTCCAAGTAGCCACCTTGCAGTTATCCTCCAAGCTGCCACACAGCTAGAGCTACACTGAAAATAGCAGCAGTGACTAACTGGAATTGGTATTTTTCACTCCTAATAAAAGCATTGAAACCTGACAGATACTCAGAATCTTTGATATGGAGTGGTACCTAGGTGCAGATATTGATAAAAAATACTTCTTATTTCTTAAGGAAAAATGTTAAAGAACATTTGTTTTGTCTCAGTTTGCATCTAATAAAACTTCTAGTTGCAATGTCTTATGAATTTGAATCAGTATATTTTAAATCTATTATCATTTTTTGATGTCTTCAAGTCTGGAACACTTTTCTAAAAAATAGATTTCATTTCAGCCGGATGTTTGAGATTTGATTCAGAAATTATTTGCTGAGGGTCCTCATATTCAGTTGCCTATCTAGCTAATTATAACAGTTTCTTTTGACCTGGAAATCTAGGAAGCTTTTCACAAATAAATTAGCCAGGCAATTAGAGAAATTGTATAACAATAATCTCACTATTTGTCCTCTGAGCAGGTTTAATGTGAGAGCAGTGTGTTTGTCATTCTTTCAGGGGGGACTGTTTTAGAATACGTGCCTGTTACTTACATTGGTATAACTGATGAAATAAAACAGTCCTGAATAAAAGCACCTGTTATAACTATAATGAATTACTGTTCAAATTCATTTCAGTTTGTCAAAGCCTTGAACGTGACCAGACCCAGCTAATGACAATATTATTGCCAGGAGTAGAGTGTGCTTGCTGATCACATCATGAAAAATGTGCAGTGCCTGCAGTTAGGGCACTAAGTATTTTATACGTCATTGCACAAAAAGTTAGCTTCTCATGCTTTTTTCCCCTAAAATTTTGATTTTAGAGAAAATTGCATTTCCAGATAAAATAACATTCATCTTCAATTTTAATTTAGAACAGACCAGAATTCTTGTATTAGTGGTCATTTTAAGTGACTAATATTTCTTGCCCTTACTGTTACATTATTCTCTGAGTCACTTCTTGATCAAAAATACATAAAAACATCACAAGAAAACTATATAAAATTTTGCCCAGAAAAGGAAAATTACTCCCCAGGTTGCTAGCTTTGAAATGACTGAAATACGTTTTTGCGGAAAACCCAAATCTGTTGTGATTTTTCTCACCTGCTTCCAGATCTCTCACAACTTCTTTGATTTTTCTCCCACATGCTTCTTCCTGCCTGTCTGAAAAGGCTGTTACTTAAATATCATAATAATCATAACAATCTTCATGGAGCCCACCATCTGCATACACATGTAGGTAATGCACATGCATATGATATATCTGGATTACAAATTGAAATATTAGAATCTGTAAATGATAGCCCTCATCATTTTGGAGGGTAACATTATTATAAAATTCCCTGTGTACCTTACTTTGATTCCAGCAAGTCGTGTAAAAACAGTTACTTAACAAGAGTTCTTCATATACACTGTTTAAGTAATTTCAAGAGTTTCAATGTAAACAAAAGCATATTGTGCAATATAGCATCTATGATAAACTCATCTGACATCTTTAGAAAGCGTATTAGATAAACTTTTAGCAAGTTCTAGGAACCTACACTGCTCCAGCTGGATCTCCAGTTTCCTTCTGAGATGTGTCTGCATTTTTCAAGCAGGGACAATACCCCTAAAACATTGTCCTTTGCACAGTAGCCTTAACAGACAAGCAGAGTTGCCAAGCAGCTTTATAAAAACTCCTTCTTTGTCTCTTGGGTAACCAGCAAAAAATCGCAATCAGAAAACAGTCCCTGCAGTGAGGGGATAGCAGAGAGTGGTTTCCTTTCTTTTGTGGTTTAACCCCAATCA
>VZTL01006607.1:0-21535 GCA_013400535.1 Scopus umbretta | reverse complement strand
AAAAAAAAAAAAAAAAAAAAAATCTAACAAAAATCAGGCAGTTCTTTCTATGTAGAAACTGCTATTTCTATTGCAAATGACCTGAGCACAGTCACTACTACCTCCCCTTTCCTAACTCACCTTTTTCCATGCAAAAGCCAGGAGCAAAGCAGATGAGCCAGGGGGCTCGCACAAGGAGGGAATGCATGGACCATTTCCTCCACCTCTTTTATCAGAGCATGTCAGCTTTATTGACTTCTCCCTTTGCAGAATAGGAGGCTTAGTGTCACAAAAAGGGAAGTACATAGGTAAATTTTCCCTGCCTTTTTCCTGAGTGTGGTTTTATTGAGTATATATGAAACTCAGAGAACCTCGTAAAAATGATAGCAAATGAGTGGACTTCAGAAAGTGCTCTTCTACGACCCAGCAGGTAATGAACCTCTTACCTTCTCTTGCTAACTCAGGACATAAAGGTCATTAGCCTTGAAATAAGTTGCAGAGGAAATACCTCATAGAGTTGCATTATAGCTCATTCAGTGACAATGTTGGAGAGATTAATTTGTGCTTGAGAGAGCAGAAGTTTATCTTTGTTGCCATAAAGGTTATTCTCCTCCAGATAAGTTAAGCCCTTTTGGTCTCTGTCTTTCCCTGTCCATCTTATCTTAAGTTCAGTAAAACTAAGAATCAGGTAGTACTCTTTCTATCACTTCTCCAGCATAATTTCTTTAAAAAGTGTAAGAAAGGGTCCAGAAAGTGGAAAGAGCTCTTCATTACTTGCTATTTTTTCAGTGTTGTAGGCACCAGCCCTCAAAAAGAAGGATCCTCTTAAAGTCTGGCTGCACTTACTCACTGTTAGCTCTCATATTTACTAAACTGAATAATTTGATACCATCAGCATCACCTCACTACTGTCTTCCCTTCCAGGTGATTCATAAAAATGTTAACTGTAAGTATTGGTTGTGGCACAGATATCTCTAAGCTCCTTTTTGTGAACTCCCTTATTATGAAAATTGACCATCTGCTCCTACTATCCATACCAATCTCTGAACCAATTACTTATTCACTGAAGGATCTTTCATCTCATGGCTGTTTCCTTAGATGACTGATGAATGAACTTGCTAAGTGCCTCTATAAAATCAAAGAATATGTCAAATGAGCCTTCCTTGTCCATGTACTCACTGACTGAATTCCCTGGTCTGACCTCACAGCTGATTCTGCTGTGAGCAGGAGGTTGGACTAGAGACCTCCCGACGTTCCTTCAGCTTGTGACTCTACTAAAGAATTTCAATGGGTTTGTGACCCAGGGCTATCCTGTATAGAAATCATGTTGACTATTCCTCAACATGTCATATTTATACAAGAGTCCACTAATTACATTTTTCTTACAGTTCCTGAGCAAAAGCAATCCCATGAATAGGTTTGCCTTTGCCTGAGTCAGGAGTAACCCAGACTATCGTCCCCAGCATATTTTTCATGTGCACTACAGGGACTTTATCCCCTTCTACAGTATGCCAAAGTGTTGATTGGGCAGGGTCACCTTGATTGGCAGATCCCCTAGTGTTGACTAACCAGGTGGCTTTTGCTAAATGTGTATCCTAATGTTTGAATGTCCCACCAGCCGTTGCTCTCAGGGTAGTCTTTAACAGTCCATTGTATCATTTCATTTTCCTGGAGGCTGGTGCATGATAGGGGATGTGATATACCCACTCAGTGCCATGCTCTTTGGCCCAGGTGTCTATGAGGTTGTGTGGTGGGTTGACCCTGGCTGGATGCCAGGTGCCCACCAAAGCCACTCTATCACTCCCCTTCTCAACTGGACAGGGGAGAGAAAATATAACAAGCAGCTGATGGGTCGAGATAAGGAGAGAGAGAGATCACTCAGCAGTTACTGTCATGGGCAAAACAGCCTCGACTTGGGGAAATCAGTTTAATTTCTTACCAAGCAAAACTGAGTAGGGTAATGAGAAATAAAATCAAATCTTAAAACACCTTCTCCCCACCCCTCCCTTCTTCCCGGGCTCAACTTCACTCCCTATTTTCTCTACCTCCTCCTTCTGAGTGGCACAGGGGGACAGGGAATAGGGGTTGCAGTCAGTTCATCACATGTCATCTCTGCTGCTCCTTCCTCTTCAAGTGGAGGACTCCTCACACTGTTCCCCTGCTCCAGTGCTCCCTTCCATGGGAGACAGTCCTCCATGAACTTCTCCAATGTGGGTCCTTCCAACAGGCTACAGTTCTTCGCAAACTGCTCCAGTGTGAGTCCTTTCCACAAGTTGTAATCCTTCAGAAGCAGACAGCTCCGGCGTGGGTCTCCCATGGGGTGATGAGTCCTGCCAGGAAACCTGCTCCAGCGTGGGCTCCTCTCTCTCCATGGGTCCACAGGTCTGGCCAGGAGCCTGCTCCAGCGTGGGCTTCCCATGAGGTCACAGCCCCCTTCAGGCACATGCACCTGCTCTGGTGTGGGGTCCTTCATGGGCTACTTTAATAATAGTGATAAATTTGAAGATCTTCAGTAATACCAGTTAAAGAGCCTATGAGTCAAAGTTATTCCCTGGGGCAAGGGGTGAAGTTAGCTTAATTTTTGGGATGTCCAGGTCAATTTAACAGTCATAGTGAAGTGACACAGTTGAACAATACTTACATCAAGTCTCTGGTCTGGAGGTTGATAGACAATAAGCATGTGTAGAGTTTAATGCACTATTCCTACTGGAGAGTATTCCAAGTACCCAAAGTTGGCTTCAGTCCTGCAGTGTTGAATTACACTCACTGTTGTTTTTAATTAATGTTCTTAACTCAAATGCCTCTTCCAGTTATCCAGGCACAATGAACTGAATTTAAGTTAATTTATTCATACTGAGCTAAATGGCATAATAAGGAGCATAGTCTTCTTTGAACATAGCCAAATGTGAATTATATTCCAAATCTCTTTGCTCTGAAGGTTCTCATCATTGCCTTCTAATCTATATTTTGCAGAACTAAAGGCAACTGTTGCAAGTAGCAGTTTTATCTTACCAATAAAGACAGACATTTGTGCTTCTCCAGTTCATTGTCAGGTAGAGGTACTAATATAGTTGGAATATCTGAGCATGTAAATAGATGACTTGAAACGACAAATGTCTGAAAGCACACAATTTTAATTTCAACTAACAAAAGCTATGTTTGCTCAAAATCTCAGGAGTTTTCCACTCAAAAGTAAAGATTTGAATAAATAAAAACTTTTCTTTGAAATGGATTTTGTTGTTTATTTTGATAGGAACTTATAAAAAAATATTTTCAAAATGCCTAAGTTACTTACCATGACTATATTACATACCATATATTAACAAATGCATTTAAAAAAAAAACCACATTCAAAACATGAGAAAATGTCAAAATATTTTGGAATATTATCTCGCATGGAAAATTCAGGAATTTGTCTCTTTCATGTTTTTCAGGTAACATTTAGATTAAGTTAGTTTTTGGGTTTTTTTAAATTATCACTTTTGTTGTGTAGTGTTTAGGTGCCTATTAGAGACTCATTTAAGAGCTTTGATCTGAACCTGTATCCTTGGGGGGGGAAAAAAAAAAATTCTTCCTTTATGTTTTGAACTGGCTACTCTGTTTTGATTCCCATTTCAAAAACTTCCTTTAAAGAACTTGTTTGCAACATAAACCCAGAAGAAATCATTAATAGTTGTCTAATCTTTCTTATGTATAAAACAAATTATAGGACTAAACTTAAGAATGTTCACGTTGTGTCCAATATTTGCTTGAATGAAAAAACTTTTTTAAAAAAGAGACAATATTCAATTAAGTAAGGAAGAATACAAAGTTAAGCAAGGCATAAGGTGTTCCTTGTTTTCATTGTTAGAGAAAATGTAAGTACATAAATTTTTCTAGCTGCACCTTCTCTGTCACAAGATCTTGTTTTGCATTTTTTTTACAAAATATATAGGGCTTTTTACTATCAGAAATGCCTCCAATAGATTCTCGTCTACAGATTTTCCTTCTCCTGGATAAATTCAGTGTATTGAATGTTTTAAATTTTTCAGTGCACAACCTTTTTTTTTCCTCCATACTTCAAATAATTCTGCCTCTTTTCTAAACCCTTTTGAATATTTTAACATCCTTTTGAAGTCTGAATACTGAAACTGGTGACAGTGCTTCCATATTTACATATCAAATGTGTAAATTGCATGAAGTGTTACTCCTGCTTCTTGCTATATTGTTTTAAGATTGTTCCAAGACTGCATTTATTTACTTAGCAATATGAACAATATGAGCTGTCTTGATCAGAATGTGTCACTGAGAAGCCCTCTTCAATTATTTATGAGCACCTTCCACCCTCACCTTTTCAAAGTCACATTTATATTACTTATGCCATAGATCTGGTCTATATGTCTTGTTTCTAGATGGATGACTCCACCTGTAGCTATATTCAAATTAAGTTTTATACATTGTGCTATCTATTCTGTCTTAAAAAAAAATATCTGTGCTGATGAGTTTTCTGTGGACTTCAGAAGGAAAGCTGGAAGCATACCTTACTGTAAACAGTGGCACCATTAATTTCATAATTAATCTTTAGAAAATGAAATTCAAGTGGTTAGAATTCCTGTGCTTTCCCTAGATCCTGAGAAGTAAGGCCTTAACGTGGCCCTGCCAAGCTATAAGTTTTGGATACGGTAACAGGCATCAGACACACGGCTTTAGGAATAAACAGTTTATCTCTAAATAAAAATACAGTAACAAATACAAGTTAGTAGTGCAATTATCCAGGTTATTTCAGCAGTACAATTACCTAGGTCAAAAGGACAGCAAATCCAGTGATTCACTAATACTGGGCTAAACTTAATAGCCAGGTGTGCAGTGGCTTACCCAGCCATGGTTATAAGGCAGGCTGGCAGGAAGCGGGGCACAGCGTCATCTTTGGACGAGCGACTTGGACGAGGTGACAGGCTCAGTGTTGGAGAATGGTTGCGCGAGCTCGGCCACGGATCCATGGAGAAGCTGTGTGAATCAAAACTTACCATGAGAGCACCAAAGTAAGCTGCGATGGAAAGTTACCAAGTCAGTAGAAAAATACAAGCCAAGCTGACAAGGAAGAAATGAAGGTCGTGCTGACCTTGCACAACTCAGATAAACAACTCTGAGGGAGTACAGTGTGGGAGAACAGGATGGAACCCGGACTCTAGCATGTAGCGGGATTCGCAAGTAGGAGGAGTATGGTAATGTACCCTCAAGAGCTTAGCCAATGATTGTAGGATGAGTAGGCATAATTACTCGGAATAGTATAAAAGTGTGTATACGTCATAATAAAGTTGGTAGCTTGCTTTATCACTCATATTGAGTTGTCCGCTCGTCTTCCCTCACTTGTCGCAGCTCAGGGCATTGCGAATTTCCTGGTTGGACTGTCCTCTTTTGCTGAGTTGCGGAAGCACTGTCTGGACTTTTTAACCAGCCATCATATCCCACCTCTGCTTCCCCTCTCTGCCAGTTCTTTGCTTTGTGTGCCTGGTGCCTGGAAATATTGTATAAAGCAACGCGAGGCCCTAAAAAGTACCGGAGTGAATGCCATACATGCAGCTCAGTGTTACAGCATATGAACAATGAGTCCAATTTATACAAAAATATGGATGGAAATATAGGATATATCTGGAAAAAATTATTTACGATGGTTCTGGGTCAAGGCCATTTGGTAAGTGGCATGTGTGGCTGCAAGCTTATCAAACTACTGTTCTGCAGTCTGTGTTGTTGGTTTTGACCTAAAAAAGCCTAAATGACTTAGCAAGAAATAATTTTTTAAATAGAAAGCTTAAAGTTTAGAGAAGAAAATTTTAACTGTCTTGAGCAGAGGGCCACTTCCTGTGAATGAGTCAGTTTAGGAAACCTGCTTATTTTGACAACTATAAAACACTACCAAACAGCTGGAAAAGATAACATATCAAAACAAGTATCAATGTATTCAGCAAGATGATTTAGCAAGAAATCATTTAAGTGAATTTCGCAATGTACTATTACTATGGATAAAAACCAGGATCCAAACTGACTGATATGGGAAGGGGTGAGGGTGAGGGGGAAGAGTTAAATGTTCATGGATTATTAGTTGTAATCAGTTTTAGTATTTCACTGAACAGTACTTTTCATAGTGTGCTTTTCAGCTTTAGCTAAAGTGGTGTGGATAGAAGCCTTTTTAACATTTATGTAATGTAAACAGCTGTTTGACATCTGAATGTTGGGCTGTAACTCTTTTACCATTAAAATTATTAATATTTCCTGTAATTTCATTTTTGTATTTGTTACTGCTATAGGCTTAATTTTTTAATTAAAATTAGTATTCATACCAGAAGCTTTGTTAGTATTCACACCAGAAGTTTTGTTCTGTGAACTTTGCTTTTTTAATCCATGCTTCTTTTTTCTGATAATAATAATTTGTTGAATACAAATATCTGTGATATTCCATTTGTACTCTTAAAAAAAAAAGACTCAGAATTGTCCAGTTAAATATAATGTTTTTCCTGAACCACACATTATTAGCCATTTCTGTTTATGTAAATCATAGATGTTAGACATAATTGATTATTATTCACAATATTTTCTCTTAATACTTAAAAAATGGTTTTTGCTGGTTTATGTAGATGCTTTGGTAATGACTAGAAAACACTACACTAGTTCAGATGGTATGCTATTATCTTGGATATTGTTTTAGAAGTCTTTAACAATTTGACACGCAGTTGCTTTTCTATTCTTCAAGTGCCACACTTACACTGCATACTAATATTTTATCCTCTGATGACATGATTATCTCATTTTAGAGTAAGCTTCAGCAACCATTTACCAATAGCCAATAAACCCCGATACAAATTGTATTTAATGGAAAGAAATAAAACATAGCTCTTGGAATCTGAATTTAATTTATAAGAAACCATTTAATCAGCAAGAAATATTTACCTGGCAATGTGTTTTTACATATTGAAAATCTCATCATCTGGTTTAATACTCAGCAGAACTATTGCTGGACAAATAAAATCTTGAAAGGCTGTTTCTGCCTTAGAAAGAATTATTGTTATATTGGGGGTCAACCCACCACAACTGTACAAAGACTAACATTATGTGTGAGCAATGTAATTTATTTTAATATAAGTTACAGGCACTTTGGTTTCTTTTGCTAGCAAGTTCTCAGCCATTTCGTAGAGGAAAGATGAAGAAAATCTATTAGCTTTAAGGGGCTAGATTTTTGTTTTTACTGTTCCATGACTATTGTCTGTGGAAGAGCTGTGAATGTCACCTAATCTTAAGAAATCACCTTGAAAATAGTTTGACCTTAACAGCAGCAGTTTTTTAAATAACTTCTAGTAAAAATTTTTACATACTTGGTTTCATCTCATTATGTTTAGCTGTTGGGCCCTGAAATAATGAGATAATTAACACTGTGGATCAGTCTTCTATCTTGCACATTTGATTTGGGATATATGGGAGTATTTTACTTCATTTATTTATTTTAATTAGAAATACCTTGACAGCCACTCCATTATGAACATTCTTCAGCATTCTTTACAACTCATTTCATATACCTATGATCTCTGTTCTTTAGAATGTCATTTAGGCCCTAGCTTGAAAAAGTTAATTGATTCATCCATAAATCAGTATATAGCAAATGGATGAGAATGTACAGCAGAAGTGTTAATTAAATTGCATTAAAATAGCATATAGAACCTTGGTGATCCTCCATAACTTAGAAATCAAAAAAGTAGGACAATAGATGTTGAGGAAGATTGCTTTTTATGGGCTCTGGCATGGGGAATTTTATTGATCTTTTCAACATATTTATAAGTCTTGTAGATGTTTAAGTACCACATGACTATATTCATTCTTCCCTGAGTTACTGTCTGTCAAACTGTGGGCTTACCAACTCAAGCACAAAAAGACAGCATAATCTGTTTACCTGAAGGGTTTATAATTAAGTATTTTCTTTTCCTGAAGAGTGATTGTGGTTTGGTATCAATGTTAGACTATTCTGATGGTAAACATGAGGCTGATCTTTCAACACCTCTGAGAAGAGGGTTAGCTGTCTAATAAAATATTGACTCTTCCTCATCTGTATCCCTTCTCTTCCTATTGACCTCATACTATACTTTAGAAATGAGGAACAATACTGCTGTAGTGATATTCAAACTTTCATGTGCAGTTACAGGGGGGAATAGCGTGACTGTGTAGATATAGTATCTAAGTCCAGGCATGCTTAAAAACTTTGGTCTTTCTGAAATTTCTATATGTTTAGCGCTAAGGATAGTGTAAATTTACTTGCTGATTGTGAACTGTTGATAGGTTCTTAAAGTAATACATGAAGTAGTGATTATTTACATACTATCCCAGGTTAAAGTGTTTACCTATAGGTATCTATGTTTGCTTGTTAGACTAATAATATTAACAGTATTTAAAACACAGTTGGTCAAAATAAGTTCTTACTTTCATTTTCAAATGCCATAAACCAAACATTTTTAAACATACTGTTTCTGCAGCAATTAAAACCTTGAAAATAAAAATTAATTCCATGCCCATCATTCCTAGCTGACCTTAATGTTGAATTGCAGCATTGTTGTATGCAGTAATTTCCTTTTAATAAGAGCTTTTTAAAAATTAGATATTACAGATGCATTTTTTAACTTCATTGAAATTTCATTGTTAATATCTTATTTTGCAAATACTCCAAAATGTTCAATATACAGAACGTTTCAAAAATAAGTCAATATTATTATTGATGGCTTTTACATTGACCTTCTATTTTATCTGCACATACAGAGCCACTATAAACTAAGCTACTTAAAAACTCAATATTGCAGTTACTTCTCTGCATGTCAAATATAAAATGCGGGAGACTGTTTGAAGAGAATGAAGATAATCTTCTGAGGGCAACTAAACATAATCCAGATAGTTTGTTCAAAATGAACATTAGGCTTTAAAGGTTACTGTGAATGTTTGGAATGTGCCTGTTTAAATGACACTAAAAATATGTACTTACCTGTCTATGGCTAGGTGTTACTTTTTAATTTCAAAACCTAGTAGATTAGTTCCATGCAGACATATTAATATATAGAATGATGGAACTGTTTTTGTATCTCTTCTGCTGTTGACCCAAGCTAAATAATGAAATTTGAGTCATTAAGAATGTGCCAGAAATGTACTTTCAAATATGCTGTCTTGTGGTGTGATTGTACAAAATGGACTTAGAGTACCTTGGTTTGAAATACTTTTCAATAAAGGAGGTATTCTGACCTAAGAGTTTTCCTCTGGTTTTCTGTTTTACCTGTTGAACAGAACTTTTCAGACAAAACTTTTTAATTTAATTTTGCATTCTTTATTCTGAATATAAATGTGTGTGTATATATATTTATATAAAATGTGCTGTGCAAATATCATCAGCCAAAACACTTTTAACTTTCAAGTTCAGAGTAAAATAGCAGAGAGTAGAACTGGGTCAAAAAATGCAACCTATATGAAAGGAATCATTACAATTGAATAATTAAAAAACATTAATCATTGTAGAAAAATGATGACATTATTTCAGCTGGGATCTACTTCTTGATCTCTGTATTCCATTCTAGGGAATGAATTTATCTTTCTTAATTTTATGGCAGGCATAGGTAAGCAGTTTGAAAATATAAACAGCATTTCTAATCAGAAGGCATCTTTACAAGTTCTGCTTCCTAATTTCATCAGGTAAAGAATGCTCTATTTTAACAAATAGTTTTCAGAAATATAAGAGCAGCTATATTTCTTGGTCGGCTAAAGTAAGTTAAGTTAAAAATGACTGGAACAAAATTTATGGCAACAAATGACCAAGTCTTGGAGTTTTGTCAAGTGAGATTTCCAGATTCTCCTGTTTCTTCTTATACAATAGACACAGTGAAAAACTTCTGAAATGTCTTCAGGGCTGAGTAGAATGTCTTCATTACTGACATTGGATAGATTTTATCAAAACTTAAAAACACAGTAAGTTGTTAAATTCTTTAGAATCCAAAACTGGGAATTAATGAGTGCAGAACTAGCACTGACTACCATGTCTAAAATTGCCTAACACTTCCTGCCACTGTTTTTGTTTCAAGTCATTTTGAAGTTGAGTTTGTGGACAACACATTTTTTGTGCTAATACTGTAATTTTATTATGTCTGCTGGTTTTGAACACAAGGAATATGTGGAAATCTCCCTTTATAGAAAAAACAACATTTAACTCTAAAATCAAAACAGCTGAAAGGTACCAGCTGAAATTGTAAAGATGGAAAGAATCACTGGACTGGGCCTTAAGTATCAAACCCAGAGTACTGGGTTTGATATGAGCAAATTGAGAATATTTTCTCCTTAGCATGAGCAAATTTTTTTTTTTCCCCAGTGCTGATTCTTGTCTAGTTTAACAAAGATATTATCTTCAAAAGATAATACTTGTGTTCATTCCAGGTGAATAAAGGAGTCAGTTTTAGCTGTATACTTAGAATGGGGAATACATACGGGACATGTGTCTCCCGGACTTTTAATCCTTTGGCACAGGCGTTGCTGTGCTTGGGGAGGAGATAGGACACTTAATATGCAAGAGTGATTCTGTTGCCAAAAATCAGACATCTTACGCTTTCTTATATGCTCTAGAATAGTCTCACTTGCCTCCAGCCGCCATTCGACAAATGGTGTGGTCTTCATTGGGTCATGCCTAGCAGCTCCCTTCAGATGCTTAGTGTCACGTCCCGGAGAGCACTGTTAGCCCTGACTGTCCCTGCCCAGCCCTCCAGGGCTCCCCCCACCCTGCCCACAGCCCAGGACCCCATGTCATCCCCCTGGGGCCGTCAGTCCCTGGCCCAGCAATGCCGCAGCAGGGCCGGTCTCCAGCTCCCCACAGCCCTGCCCTGCCTGGCCATGGGGCCCACTGAGAGAAGCCCCATAAATAGCGAGCAGCCCAAGAGCCCTTTGGGCTCTCCTGCATGGCAGCTGGCTGCACACCAGGATCTCCCCTTGAGTAAGGACACCTCTCAAGGCTACTTCTCGAGGTTGAGAGATTCCTTGCTGGAACAGAACCTTGGTAAGTGACTAATAGCATGCTAAACTTTGAAATCTTAGCTAAGTGATATAAAGGATTGATTGCGCATAGGTAATCCTTTAGACATAAACTGTTGACCAAGTCTGGGACTAGGATTGGATCCAGCTGCACCTAGACTCCTCACTGAGAAAGGAGTTTAGAAAGCAAGGGGGTCCTTTCTGAANTCTCTTTACCCAAGTAACTAGCGATAGGACGAGAAGAAATGGCCTCAGGTTGTGCCAGAGGAGGTTTAGATTGGATGTTAGGAAAAATTTCTTTACTGAAAGAGTGGTGAGGCATTGGAATAGGCTGCCCAGGGAGGTGGTGGAGTCCCCATCCCTGGAGGTGTTCAAAAAACGTGTAGATGTGACACTCCAGGACATGGTTTAGTAGACATGGTGTTGTTGGGTTGACAGTTGGACTAGATGATCTCGGAGGTCTTTTCCAACCTTAATAATTCTATGATACTAAGAATTTCTTTTTTTTTTTTTATTCTGTACCAGTAGCCTTCTGTCCTTTGTCCCAATTCAACCCTCCAATTTCCCAGTGTTTGTCACTGCACTCCAACTCCTTGTCTGTTCTTAGTGCACTCTGAAATAACTGGCTACAGTTTCAGAAATGTTCATTTGTGTGCCTTTCCTGCCATTTCTAGAATTTTTCCTCCTTCTTCTGGTTTCTGTTTTTATCAGATGCTGGGAGAGTTTCAGGTGTCTAAACACACCCTTTTAGATATTCTGCAGTATCTGACATATCTGCAGGAGACTGGCAGATACAATCAATACAGGATCTACAGGAGACATGCTCTTCTGAAATGGTAGCTGAACATCAAGAGCATCTGAATAGCACCACCTCCCACCTCAGAGCATCTACAATAGCATTAGATTCTTCCGTTCAGACATCTGTATCATTCCATCTGTGTCCTAATTGATGCTTATCTTTCCACGCGCTGGCATTACTTCCTGGATGCAGGCAAGGAAATTATTTAGAGACTATTTTTATGTTTTACTTCAATCTCCACAGACCAAGAACAATTGTTACAGGGAACTTCAATGCCATCCTTCCAGTTTTAGGCTGATGTGGACTCAGTCACTCTGTTAAGGATGTTCCATGCACTTCAGCAGTTTTCTTTGTGAAGATCTGAAAAGTATCTGCTGAGCATGAAGGGCTTATATACTGACTGAATTCATATGGATTTTCACATGAGTGGTAAGCCACATGTTCTTCAAACAGGCTAATCTTCCCCCAGTGCCAGATCCCTGTTGCAAAGCAGAATTTTATAGCTGTGGTCAGAAAAGTTTTTCAGGGTTTTTTTTTTACACATGTATGCGCCGTCCTATAAATTTTCTTTACTTGGGAAGGACTTGAGAAGGACTTGGAAAATAAGGCACATGGAAAATAAAGAGTTGACTGGTGACAGCTAACATGGTTTCAAGACATGGTCTAGCAGACATGGTGGTTTGTTTTTTTTTCTTGGTGGGTTGTTTTTGTGTGTGTGTGTGTTTGGTTGGGTTTTTTTGTTTGTTTTTTGTTTTTTTTTGCGGGGGGAAGAGGAGGGGAGGGGTTGATGGTTGGACTAGATGATCTCAGAGGTCTTTTCCAACCTTAACAATTCTATGATTCACTAAGGGAAAATCATGCCAGCAAATTTGGTGGCCTTCTATGACAGGGTTACAGCATTGGTGGATAAGGGAAGAGCAACTGATGTAATCTGCCTGGACTTGTGCAAAACATTTGACGCTGTCCTGCAGGACATCCTTGTCTCCAAATTGGGGAGACATGGATTTGACAGATGAACCACTTGGTAGATAAGGAATTGGCTGGATGGTCGCACTCAAAGAGTTGTGATATTCAACTGGAGACCAGTGACGAGTGGTGTTCCTCAGGAGTTGGTATTAGAACAGGCACTGTTTAACACCTTTGTTGGTGACATGGACAGTGGGATTAAGTGCACCCTCAGTGAGTTTGCTCAATGACACCAAGCTGTCTGGTGCAGTTGACACGCTGGAGGGAAGGGATGCCATCCAGAGGTATGACAGGCTTGAGAGGTGGGCTCATGTGAACTTCATGGAGTTCAACAAGGCCAAGTGCAAGGTCCTAAACATGGGCAATCCCAAGCACAAATACAGGCTGGGTGGAGAATAGAATCATAGAATCATAGAATTATTAAGGTTGGAAAAGACCTCCGAGATCATCTAGTCCAACTGTCAACCCAACAACACCATGTCTACTAAACCATGTCCTGGAGTGTCACATCTACACGTTTTTTGAACACCTCTAGGGATGGGGACTCCACCACCTCCCTGGGCAGCCTATTCCAATGCCTCACCACTCTTTCAGTAAAGAAATTTTTCCTAATATCTAATCTAAACCTTCCCTGGAGCAACTTGAGGCCATTACCTCTCACCCTAAATGGACCAGAATGGAATGGATTGAGAGCAGTCCTGAGGAGAAGGACTTGGGAGTGTTGCTTGATGAGAAGCTCAACATAACCCAGCAATGTGTTTGCAGCCCAGAAAGCCAACCACATCCTGGGCTGCATCAAAAGAAGCATGACCAGCAGTTCAAGGAAGGTGATTCTCCCTGTCTGCTCCACTCTCGTGAGACACCGCCTGGAGTACTGTGTTCAGCTCTGGGGCCCCAGCATAAGAAAGTCATTGACCTGTTGGACAGAGTCCAGAGGAGGGCCATAAAAATGATCAGAGGGCTGGAACACCTCTTCTATAAAGACAGGTTGAGAGAGTTGGGGCTGTTCAGCCTGGGGAAGTAAGGCACCAGGGAGACCTTATTGCAGCCTTCCAGTACCTGAAAGGGGCCTACAAGAAAGCTGGAGAGGGACTTTTTAGAAAGGCCTGTAGTGATAGGACAAGGCGTAATGGTTTTAAACTCAGAGGGTAGATTTAGATTACATATAAGGAAAAAAAAAATTCACTATGAGGGTGGTAAAGCACTGGGACACGTTGCCCAGAGAAGCTGTGGACACACCATCCCTGAAAGTGTTCAAGGCCAGGTTGGATGGGGCTTTGAGCAATTTGGTCTAGTAAAAAGTGTCCCTGCCCATGGCGGGGGGGTTGGAACTAGATGACCTTTAAGGTCTGTTTCAACCCAAACCATTCTATGATGTATCTTCTCATAGCATTTCTTTGTTTATTTTCTAAGTCTATCTTATATAGCCTGAAAATTATATATATATATATCTATATAGCTCTAAATTTAGTTTTCAGCAAATGATAATGAAATCTTTAATGTAAAATGTCAGCAATATTTATAAGGATAGTATAACTGACCTATTATTTAAACAAACCAGTTTGGTCTGATAGTGGCATATATGAAATAACCTTTTTAAATGGTTTATAAAGAAACTTAGAAGTTTCTTTAAATTTTTGTATTTTTTATGCAAGATATCTTTGAGTAAAAGTTAGTCTTTATTTCTGGTAGATTACTTTTTTATTGCTATTCTACCAGAAAAGGTCTGTTTTAACAAAATACAGCCCTAGGCGTTTATATGGTTTGGGTAAGTTTTTTTGTATTTGGAGTTTGGTGATTTGTTTTTTTGCTTCAATCAACTGCTGTTTCTTTTGTAGAGACTGTGATTTAGAAAAGATGGCAAGTTGCAAATTGGGTTTTGTTAAAGTTTATGAATTGAATAATCTATTCCTAATAATCATTGCCTGAATCACTGTTTAAATGATTTTATTTAGCCATTTAGATCAAAAACTTACATGCTTACTGTTACAAGTGCCCCAGGCTTTTCATTCCAAGAATAGCCTTGTCATTCACCTGAATTTATAACTTCTCAGAAGACAGAAAACTATATCATTGACACTAAAGGTAACCTCTCACGTGAAATGAATCCTTACTCTGTTTTTTCATACTTTGTTATTTTGATTGGTTGCTGTGGTCCCAAGTATAATGAAATTATGTAACTGTGTAGAAAGTTGCATAATATATTTAATTATAAAGTGTCTGTAAAAAATAATGATTGGGCCACATAAATCCCTCTCTACATAACTTCAGTCACTGCTTCCAAGCAGTTTCTAGGCTCCATTCACCATCACAAGTGAATCCTTGCAGTCTTAAGTACACTGAAACAACCCAGGACATTCCTTCATGAGATGCATAAACTTGCCACTGTGACATGACAATAAATAACATTTACAACAGAACTGTCACATTTCTATACCTGTACTCCTAGGAATCCAATATCCTTCATTCTGTGAACCAAGTAATCTCAGAGTAACTATATAGGTAAAACTAAGCCTCACTATCTACAGGAATGTATCCTGACAGATAATCAGTGAAGAATAAAACCCACTCAACTTCCAGAGCAGGAAATTTCTCAGAAGACAGTTCAATCTCTGATCTCTCAGTCCTGATTCTCAAGGGAACCAAAACTCCTTACAAAAATAAACCTTGGAATTAAAATTCATAACTCTGCTGGATACCAAACCCCACAACTTCAGTAAAGATAATGGTTTTGTAACACATTGTCATAGTCCTTATCAAATCCCAATCACATTAATCTCTTTGTGTTCCACAGTTTGAGCCACTTCTCTTTCCCTTAAGATATAACTACTTATCATCTCTCCATCTCCCTCTCTCTCCCTTCCATTCGCCCCCTGTCCCTTTTCTAACAGTCATAGGTGTATCAAGTATCTTTTCTTTCAGAGATGATGATCTAAAGAATATATATTCCTCTAAACCTCTCCTAACCTATAATTCGCAGTAGGCACCTAGGTTTGAAATTTGAATCTTTTTTGGACCTGAAGAAGAATTAGATTTCCTGAAAGCTTGTCTGATTTTTCCAGCTACATTTGCTGGTTTAATAAAAGGTATTATCTCTGTTGAGAAGCCTTGTCCTGCCTTTTTCTTTGTCCTGCTTTTCTGCAAGGTAACATAGAAAGTAATGTTCAGAGGGAGATTGTAAAGTCAGATATATAGATGAAAAGATATATATAGAGATACTCTGGAGCATTCAAATACCATTGTTGTTGGCAGTAGCAACTTTACAGACCACTTATGGCTGGTTGCATGATCAGGAAAGGTGCATAAAGATCAGGTCACAAGTGAGAGTAGCAGGAAGACTCCAGGAGATGTATTTATCATGAAAAATTAAAGTAAACTCAGAATGCTCATTAATATTTAAAAATAATGAGCATGGATATGACACAGTTTCAGGGAGTTTCTACTGTGATGTTTTGGGGTTTTTTTAAGTATGTTCTTTTCCATTCATGTGCTAGCTCAAGCATTCTTATATGCTCATGAACCTTAGAAAACCTGGCACAATTTTGTGGATGACAAACCTTCCCAGGCATGTATTTCTTGCTTATCTGTGTTATGGATTTGCATAATTCCAGTTTTAATACAGAGGCAATTTGCTGTTAACATTCTCCAGAAGGCTAATATTGCTTGCAATAGATGCTTCAGTATATGTGGAACAGATTTTAAGCATTAGGTCTGATTTCACACTGGATAAGAGATCCTATGTGTCAGGTCTTTGGCTAGTTCAGCAAAGGCTTACAGAGCTTCAATGTATTATTAAATAACCTGTGTTGAACCTCAGCTTTGGAATTAGCTTATTCTTAAAACACATAATTCTGTCCAATTACTGATGAAAGGCATGGAGGATATCAGTTGATACTTGCTGAGTAAAAGACTTTACAAGAACAAAATATACCAGCTACTATCCCACTCCTTATTATGAGTATATATTCAAACTTCTATACTGGCTAACAAGAAGGTAGCTTGCCTAGCTTTGTGTGAGGTAAGTAAAATATGAGTGTTCTGTCTGGGCTGTTATGTCTGTTTTCTCAGATTGTAAAAGTGAAAAAAAAAAAAAAAAAGCAGTAATGGGAGTGCTAGGTTATAATACCTTTGGGTTACTAATGGTCTTTTTGTTGAAGGGAAAATGAAGTTAAAAATGATGACTGCTTGGGATTAGTATGCCTCAGTTACAGAAAAGTATTAAATTATTTTATGTACATCCTTTTCCCAAACAGTCAGATGTAAGAGAGTCTTGTTCTATCCTATAGTAAAATCTTTCAGGAGATCAAGTGCCAGTATGTTCTTTAGCCTGTTAAGATGTTTAAACTGTAGGAATGGAGTTACAGAAATAAATGCTATTATCTTCAAAATAATTGGAAATAAAGACTTTGAGGGACAGCATAGAACTAGAATTGTTATCCATTGTAAGAACACACCTTTCTCACACTGAAGATTGAATCATTAGATCCTAAGAAGCCAAAATTCACCTCAAGCTAGCAGCATAAAAACAGAACAAAACAAAACAGGAAAAGAAAGAAGGATGGCTTGTTAACATAAAAATCAAGTAATAAATAATAGAAACCAAATCTATTTTTTTTAATGTAAAAGTCAAACAATTATTAAGCTTAGCATGTATCTGTGGCTGTTTGCCCTGTTTTGCTTCTATTAAAAAAATACAGTTTTAGTAGTTAGCGTATTAACTTCATGCACACTTCCATTTGTACTGTTGAATTTCCATGTTCTCAGGTGGTTTGGTACGATCTCAAAAAATTTAGATATAAAACAGGACACACATTATACTACATGACAGGTATAACAATGAAAGGAAGAATTAGTTTCCCTAATATCACTAGCAGAAGGCTTTGAACTGTGATAAAGGAATAGCGTGCCTGGGACAGGATGAAAGAGAATGAGGTTTTACTTGAACATTTGCGGTTTTGAAAACAGAACTTTTTGCATCCTCCATCAATTTTCATCTCATATGTGCAGGAAGAGGGCACTCTAGCCCAGAAGTTCTGTACGTGATTCTTAATATCTTCATTCTGAATACAGTTGCTAATAAAATAGCATCCACCAAATTTCTTATAATAGATGTGGAACTAAATCCATTGCCTCAGTTATATAAAATTAATCCTTGTGCTCTAAGGATGCTCTCTTTGAAAAACAACCAGGTCTCCTAGCCTGTTTCCCTCCAGGACAATTTCTCATGAGATTGTACCAAATAGGTTCCTGAATAGATCAATATCTCATCTGAAGGCCAGGGTTGTAATTCTGCTGGTTGTCTTGCTTATACCTCTCAGAACCTTAAACTCTAGTCTCATAGTTGTGGCAGCCAAGCCTGCCCTTGACATCGTTCACTGTTTCTTCCTTGCTGGTGAGTAGCAGGTCCAACAGAGCACCTTCTGTAGTCAGTAGGTTGATCACCTGTATCAAAAATTGTCTTCAAGTCATTCTGGAATTCTCCTGGATTGCTTGCACCAGCTGTAGTGCTCTTTCAGCAGATATTGGGGTGATTAAAGCCTCCCATGAGTACCAGGGCCTGTGACTGTGAGGTTTTCTCCAGCTGTATAAAGAAGGCTTCATCCACCTCCTCTTCTTGATCACATGGTCTCTAGCAGACACCTGTTACATCGCCTGTGCTAGTCTGTCTTCCGATCCTTAACTCCCACCCTCTAGTTCTCTACTATTTGTCTCTGTCTTCAAGACAAAATTTTTTATATTTGAGCCACTCCTTGACATAAAGCTTGACAACCTCCTCATGCCTTCCCACCTCTGCCCACCCACTGCAACACTCCAGTTTAGAGAGCTATCCCACCATGTCTCCATGGGCCCTAAGTCATATGCCATGTCTCTAAAAGTGTAAGAGCATCCCCTGTAATGCTGCTACCAAGACACATCTGGTTTGCCCCTTGTGCCCTTCAGGTTATGAAAATGCTACACTACATACGTAGTTTAAAGTACTCCTCTACTAGATGAGCAAGTTTGTTTGCAGAAACACTCCTGTCCCACTGTCAGATATCCCATCCCTATACAGTAGTGCTTATTGCTTAAAGAGGGTCTTGTGGTCATAGAAGCCAAAGCCCTGCTTGCAACACCAGGCATGTGTTGACCTACTGAATGAGGCAACTTCTGCTGGGGCTTTCCCCCTTACTGGAAGGATGGAGACATCACCTGACCCCCTTACCTTTCACCTCATCCCTCGAGCTCTGAAGCACTCTTGATGCACTTTGAGTTACCCTTGATAGCACTGTGGGTGTTCATATGAAAAAGCAGAGGGGGTAATAGCCCAAGGGCCAGACAATCCTCAACATTTCTTCTGTGCCATCTTGGATCTGAGCCACCACTAAGCAAGAAACCTCCTGAAAAATCAGGTCAGGTTGACAGATAGTTGCCTTCATTCCCCACAAGGAAGGAGTCTTATAGTACTACTGCATGCTTTTTACCTCTGTTCAGGCCCAGCTACCTCTGAGGACCCTCCCCCCCAAATGGGTCTTGTTCATTCTTAACCAGTGCCCAGAGCATTATACGTACGCTCAAGTTGCGGATCTGCAGATGGAGCAGGAGCTTTTCTTCTGTTGTCGGAAGTCACAGCCTTCTCTGTCTTGACAGCCTTTCTCCTCCACCTGTTTGACCATGGTCACCAGCTGCTGCTGCTCTTTCTCTGCCTTGCATGGCTCAGCCTCTTGCGTCTGCAGCTTTTCTGGGAAGAACCTGCCAATATCCTCTTCAGCCTCCCCGATGCTGTGCAGCCTCTTAGTTCTCCATGCCATTCCTTCATCTGGCAATTCAATGCCTTGACCAGGTCACACCTCCCATAGAAGAGATGCCAGGCCATCTTTGCAGCACCAGATCTGGGCAGCGGCCAGAGCCTCTGCTGTGCCAAGGCCATTAGCATCAGTCAGCACTGGAGCATGTGCCTTGTGGCACGCTGAGACCATCACTGCATCATCTCCATGTGGTCCTGCTCAGTCCTCAGCAGCAATGGCAGGCCCCTGTGTGCCTCTCTTCACTAACTGCTGTGACAGTGGCTATGTCTAGCCACAGTCCCCCAGCTTAAGAGTTCCAGTCTGGCAGTCAGTTCTTCCCAGCAGCAGCCTGCATATTAGGCAAAGCCCCAGCAGAACTGGCAGCAGAGCCCGCAGTTGCTATACAAAAAGAAGCAACCACAGACAGCAGCACCAGCAGGCTCCAGGGCACCCTGCCTAGTCCTACCACCTTGTCACCGTGCTCCCAAAGCTACGCTGCAAACAGCATCACCTGCGCCGGCCCATTCCTGCCACATTTTCTTCTTTGTAAACCCATCAGAGCCTCACCACTGCCTTTAGCTCCACTTGTGGGTGCCACTGTTGGTGCCACCCTTGCAGCAGCTGCCTCCAACAAGGCTGACCTGATCGTTACAGTCAGAAAGGCTTCTTACATGCAGGGTTTAGTCTCACTCAGCTGTGATATGACAAGTAGTAAAACAACGTCTTATTGGGTGGTGATGCTGAGAGGCGTCAGGCTGACAGGGAATGTGCAAGGTAGTAGGTAGGTACTAAATTTCACTTCAGTATTTAAAAAGCCATGAAAGCAATTTATCAGTTTATTCTTTTCCAATAAGTATTTTCCTTCTACTGTATTTTTATTATTATAAACTAAGATGACAGGTTTTGCCTGCAGCCAGTTTTAAACTTTTAAATATTGTTTATCAATAATTCCATCCAAATATTACTGCAAGCATAAATTTTAAGCACTGTGGGATTTTGAGGGTGGCTTTTCATTCACAGTGTGTGTGCACTTAGACTTTGTTTCTCTAAATACAAGGATGATGTGATCTCTATCTGTACATTTTCAAGTCTGTTTGGGAAGCTCTTTCTCTATGTTTTGAACTCACTGGAGAAATTCAACATTTTTCAGGAGCGCCAAGATCTTGCAAATGACTCTTTTTAATATATTTTTAAATTGGACAGCTGAGTAAAGGAAAGGTTGCAACTTGAGGACACTGTTAATAGGGAAGAGAGAATCCACAAAAATGAACAACACGCCTTTCTACAAAGACGTAACCCAGAGAAAAGCTTCAGTCATAGCTGAGGCCTTTCTGAGACACCAAAGTCAGTAATCATGTGACACAAATCTATAGAAAACTTAAAGACTGTTAGATCCAGGGTTGCAACTAATCTATTCCCTATGACTGACTGGCTCTGAATGTCACATATTTTATTCAGCTTATATATACTTGTGTGAGCATAGGTAGAAAACCCTTATAACTTTTGCACTACCATTTAAAATGGTAAGCAGTGCAGCCATCTGCAGTACCTGCTAATGGATAGGCTACTTAAACATGTAATGTTTTAAATAAATACAGCTCGTCAGTATTTATTAAGAGCAGCAGAAATAATGCAGGTGTTATTTTACTGGTACCATTAACCCAGCATTTACTAACACATTTGTTGAGAAAGACCATACACCGAGCAGAAGGATTTTGTCATAAAGTATACTACTGCTTACTGCATAAAATTTGCCAAATTTTCTAGATCAAGACTTTATTCTATCCATATCTAATATTATTCCATTGGAGTGTTTTAGTTAGAAATTAAAAAAAAAAAAAAGCAAAGACCAAAAATAGGTGTGAAAAGAGAAGTTTTGCTACAAGGGGATCAACCAGGCTGTCCCTCAGAAAACGTAGAGCTCATTTGCAGACATTTTAGTTTAAGTTAACAATGCATCATATTGGAAGTACTGTAAAAGTCCTAGGGATTTTATTTTATTTTATTT
>VZTL01006606.1:174063-230500 GCA_013400535.1 Scopus umbretta | reverse complement strand
CCAAAGATGCTTAAACTTTTCCTTCTTCTTCCAGCTGGCCTTGCTGAATTTCTTTCACCCTGAAGAAAAGCTGCACGTTGGAGAAGAAGGCAGACGCGTCCGACGAAACAAAAGGAGTAAAGGCAGCGAAGGGCCAGACGGTGAGTCCCGCTTCATTCCTCACTGCTGCGCTTCTCCTCTTGGCACAGATGAGCAGAAGACTGATGTCTTTTTTTCAGGTCATGGTTATGATCATGGTACAGAATTCTGTATGTGGGGGGAAAAAACAAATTGGCATCTGTGGCTTTTAATCATGTCTATCTGATTTTGATTGCCTTCCAGAAGAGGAATTCCAGTAGTTCTGATTTCTGCAACTGTGCATCTAGTGATTTTGTGAAAATTAATGCTGCTTAGTAATTTCATCCTTGACTCTTCTTCTCTAATAGTGAGGCTCTGTGCTCATTTAAGGCTATAATTTGTACTTCCATACCTGTATTTGTTGTTCTGTACACCTGTCTGCTTAAAATCATCGAGTAGCTATTCGTAGTCTAACAAACAGCTTGAACATCTGCATCACACAGCAGTAACTGGGTTCTAACAGGGTTTCGCAATGCAGCGGCAGGTCTCGGGTGGGTTCAAAGCCAGTGTGAAGGGAAGTCAGAGTTGCACAGAGCTTGTATTAAGAGAGTGTAGAATGTAGAATTACAAAAAAAAAAAAAATTACATGTCTGTGATTTGATAAATCTAAAACGAGTACGTGTGATACAAACCCCAGGGGCGTCGGGCTTCCTTCGTGGCCCTGGCACCGAGTGATGGCCTGAGACCTCCCCGGTGTGGCAGTGCTGTCTGTCCTCGTGGTCCGCAGGGCAGCAGCTGCTGCTTCATCCCTGGGCAAAAGCATCGTCCTCCATGTGTCCTGCTCTGCTACGCTCAGATGCCGAAGCCCTTCTCGTGTATCTGGTTTCTTTGTTTCAGACCTTCTGGTTGGTTTCGGACTTGGTGTCTGACAATGTGCCTCCGCTATGTGGATGGTCCCACCACCCGCTCCGGGGTGGGATGGGCCATGCCATGGTCAGTTGTACAGGTGCCTTATGCGAGTACTAAATATTACAACTTGCGACTGTCTGATAGAGGCTTTTCTTAAAGCGTTTTAATCTTTAGTGTGGGAAGTTCTGGGAGATGGAGGCCGTTCCTGATGATGGCCGCGAAGGTGCTGAGCTGGCACGGAGGACGCGGCGGTGGGAGCAGCAGCCGGGCTGCGTGGGTCGGTTGTGGCTTTGCGGGGTGAGGGACTGCAGCGACTGGTTGTGGGTACAGTCTGGGAGATACGGCCAGAATTAGATAAAGCCTTCTGCCTGAAAGGCTGGGAAAGGACAGCCTTGCAGCTCTCCCTGATGCATGAGAGACAGCACTGGGGTCTTGAAGCCGTGCACGCAGCGGGGTCACGGCAGCCGAGAGCGCTGTGCGGATGGGACGAGGAGGCAGGCGACACGGGGCACGTCCCTTGGGTGGCTGATGGCCTGCGACCCCTCGGATGTGCTGGTGATTCCCAGGGGCGCTCCAGCAGCTGTGCTCCGTGCGCCGAACGGCTGGCTCTTCACACAGCAGGAGTCCTCTAAAGCCCCTGGACGTCTGAAGGGTGCTTTAAAATGGAAAATGAGCCCTGCCAAAAATAATATTTCATGCTTGAGGTCATGTAATGTCACCTTTTTCGTTCTTCTAAGAACAGCGCCAAAATCCTTAGGTAGGACGTAACTTAGGGTGAGTACTGCGACATCCTTATTGCACCAAAAACACTCTCAACACTTGCTGAGAACTTAAGTAATAAATACCAAAATAATCAAAACTAATTTCACCTTCACTCCCTGCCCCCATTCGGAATCCTGCCTGATTTCAGTATGAGGAATTTTATTTCCAGTGCTGTCTTTTCATGATTGTCCAGCTACACTGAGACATGAGGACTGCCTCCCGTGTCGAGCTCCTGGAAGAGCTCCCGTGCTTTCCCACTGCAGAAAAGCACAGGTCCATTTTTATACGGAGAGGAGAAGGGGCCTGGATGCCAGGGAAAGTAGGGAAAGAAATAACGGAGTAGTGGTCTGTGCGTGGCTCGATGCCTGCTAAGCCCAAGTCCTGACTGCGTTACAAACCTCTTGGCTATCATTAGTTTTCCTCTCCAGCTCCCTGGCNGGCTCTGCTGGCAAGCACGCACTTAGTGTTTGGCCATCTCCGTTTTATTAGGGCGAGCAGTATTTAACAAGTGTAAGCTGTCAGGGGAGGGACTGACCTTGTAACAACCGTAAAATCAATACATAAACAGAATGGCTTTCTTGTGTAACTTCTGCTGTTTGTTTTAGACCTACGTGAAGGAATCTTACTTTTTAGAGAAGAGCAATGAATCATTAAAAAAAAAATAAATAAAACCATGTCACGGTGCTGATAACACCGGTTTCTTCCTGAGTTTTGCAAAGGGAAAGTTGATCAAATCTTTGATCTCCAAAGAGCCTCCAGAAGATAAAAGTGGATGAACTATAAATTCCCAGAAGGAAGGAGATGTGCTTTCCACTTGAGGCCTCACTAATATTTGTCTGGAATTAATTTTATGAACTTTCAAGTCCTTTCACACATGCAGTGAAAGACCAAAGTGATCCAAGTGTGGAAGCCGTGGTTGGAGGGAGGCTGCTCAGTCCCCGTCCACGGCTGTTTGAGCCCTGCTCGTCTTGGTACCAACAACGGGACGGCTGCGATGCTTTATAAATGTCAAAGATAAGACGGTTCCTTTCCTAAAACTTTTTTTTCTTTTAGGAAAATTTGCTTTCAAGTCTTTTGCTGTGGAAAAAGGTGGTTTTGAGACAAGTCAGAGCTGGTCCCAGGGGGTGGGAGGAGAGTGGCAGCCGTGGCTGTGCCCGGGGAACGGAGCCACCGGGATGGGACGTGGGAGGCCACGAGCAGCAAAGCTGCTTCGGCGCCTCTTTGTTGCTTGCTGAAAAACCCCGAGAAAAACTGTGTGCAGTAGTGCAAAGCTGCCGCTTGGATCCCGGCACTTCCAAACATGACTCCGGTATTGCAAGGGCTCCTTTGAGGACTCCGGCTTCAGCCCTCCTGCCCGCTTGTCTTGTTTTATGATCGCGTTTGCTTGATTTTCGTTTGTGTCCCTGCGCGCGCAGTGCCCTGGAACCAGTTAAACAAGCCGAGGTCGTGTCCTGGGACGAGGTGCCTGCCCGGCTCCCCTCTCCGCTCGCTGTCTGTCCAGCCTTGCTCTGGCGTGGGTCGCCCTGCCGCGGGCAGCCGGGGTTAACGGGGGGCTGATGCCTGTCCCCGTCCTGAGGAGCACAGATCATCTTTCAAGCCAGCTTCCTCTCCGTGCCACCAAAACCAGCGCTTGCACGGCTTTAAAAATTGTCACTATTTTTTTCCTACTTCTCGCGGACCAAGATTATCCCCTTTACAGCTCCATTTTACGGTGTTCTTTCTCCTCTGTGCTACCGACTCCACCTGTCGCTTAATTTGCTTTAGTTCACTCAAACTTGACCCTCTCCAATGTCTCTTTTTTTATTTTTCTGTTTTTCCCCTCCTTCCTTTTTGTCTTGGTGTATTTATGCTGCTGTGGAACTGCTGTTGCTCCCAGATTAACAAATCATTCCGGAGCTGGTAATTAGCAACAGTTGTGCTAAAAGGAACCATCAAGAATGTTAAATTAGTCCACTTTTAAATAAACTGTGTATGAAATGTTAGATCTCTATTCCCAGAGCACCAGTAAAAATGCTGCTGGCTCTTTGCTAACAAAGCCAAAATATGGGAGTAGCATGGTTGTAACTACAGAGACAATTCTGTGCTCTTGAGGTTATAAATAATGACAGAGCATTTACGAAGCAGATGTCAATAGGATTCTTTAAAAAACACTGTTTTAAAAAAAAAAAATAGTTTCTTTTTCTCCTACTTTCATCTCTGTTCCCAGTTAGATCCCTGCCGTGCTGCTTTCCTGGTTTGTTTGGTTTTTGCTTTTTGGTTTGGGGTTTTTTTTTTTTTCCTTCCTAGATTTTTTCATATTGAGCTTGGTGAGAAACATAAGTGATTGTTACCCATTCTTTGATTTGGAGCATGGCAGCTGGGAAGAGGCTGAGCAGATGGCTGTCCTTAAGCTGACAACAATTTGGTTCCTACTACTTTGGCAGTCCTTACTGCCGAGGAAAGTCCTTGATGAGAACTCATGGGTTTCAGCGCTGCAAATGGCTGCTGTTGAAATGAAAATTAAATTCTGGGAGAGCAGAAGCTCGTCTCGGTCCCTGCTTCTACCTGGAGCTTTGGAAGTGGTGTGCCAGCTACGTGGGTTCAGTGGTTCACCTTGTTAGTATTCACGTGTGGTTTGAGGATGGTTTTATGGTGGTTTAGCGGGGAGCTGATGCCAGAGCCCGGCTGGGGGTGCCTGGCTCCCTCCGTCCCCCTGGGCAGCCCCCGGTCCCGCAGGTGCCGCATCTCGACCATCCCCGTCTCCCCCTCCTGACCGGGCGGCGCTGACGATGCAATAGGGCTTTGTTTTTTTATTTTTTTTTTAATATCCAGATCACAATAGCGACTTTTCCTGCCGGCTTCCTCTCCTTTGCAAAGGGCAGGTTCGTCCCTCTGCCTCCAGAACAATCGGTGCCTTTGTGTCGGCCCCGTGCAATTCCCCAAAGCCCAGGCATTCCCAGAAACGCAGATGTATGAAGGGCGATAGAGCCTTATTGTGCTCCGAAACCATGGTGATGAGCACTCAGTAAATACAGAGCATTTCCTGGATACTGGAGCGCAGGGGACGGTCCCGAAGGAAAGGCTCGCCACAAAGTGCTTGCACTTCACGGATTTCCCCCCAAATTTCTCTGTGATTTCGCCCAAAATGGGAGAAGGGAGGAATTAAGATGATGTCTGAATCTTCGTGGACAGCCTCCATCCCTTTCCCGTGATGTCGCTGTCAGTACTTGTTATTACTCCAGTAAAATTAAGACTGCAGCTCATTTACAGATCCTTACCTACATGCTGTGCCTCTGGTTCTTACAGTAAGGCAGGCTTTTCGCGTAAGGTGTTATCCCCCAGGCACTTTTCTGCTTTGAAGATACATTGATAAAAATAGAGGTAATTAAGTTAAAATATAGGAAACTAACTGTTTCAGACCGCAGTCTTGTGTCTGTGCTCATTTCTAACCAACGTTTCCACTGAGACAGATCCAGAGAAGCTTAAGAACTGTATAAAAATCCAGAACAATGTTTAGGTCCTGGTTTCAGCTCTGTTACAGCAATGGTAGATGAAGGCCATGTCGTTTCTGGAAACAAGTGAAAGCAAAGGTGAAGATGATAGTAAAGGGCATCTTCATGCTGTAGGTATAATTTTTAAGAGAATGCGTTTTCAGACAACTGAAACATTTTCAGCGTATCCTTGGTTCAAACTACTCTGAATTCAGTTTTTTAATACTGAAGTTACTTTGAGGTCAAGTGTCCATTAACAGTCTTTGCTGAAGCCTGTTTTGGAAATCCATAGGCAGTTGTTTGTCATCCAGCAGCATGATACGGTAGATACCCAAGCAAGACATAATTTGATAGAAGCTCCCACATCCACGTAGCCCGAGCACGTTGGGAAGGCAGAAGTGTTAACATCTAGGCTTGAGCCAAAATGCTATTTCAGCTTCAAGATTTGGAGTCATTTTCTGTACCTAGAAAGTGTGTGATGCTGAAAGCCTGCACGGTGACGTTCCTTCCTGCAGCGTGCGTCAGGGTGATGTTTTCATGAGGATGTGCTGCATCAGCCCGCAAGAAGGAACCAGAGTCTGAAAAGTGATGGAGTCCAGAATTCTTCATTGAACTCTGGTATGCTGCTGTCCCAATTGGATGTTGAATATTAAAAGCATTTAGCTTGCTGGGAGAGGTACAAGCCTAATTGTGTGGTGGCCGTGATGAGGAATTTTTCACAGGGTGCACAGTGTAAGGGTCAACATGTCCTGATCCATATGCAACCTCCATTTGCCTCCTGTCTTCATCACCAGCCCTTCTAGCTGTGATCTGGATTGTTCCAAAAGAAACCCTGCTTCATTGTTCTTAATCTGTATAAAGCCATGATGAGGTGCTGTTGATTTGTTCCATCCGTAGAGCTGCTTTGGTGGTATGTGTTTGTCCTTCCCTGGCACCTCCCGTCTGGTTCCGATAAAGTGGTGGGATGACCACTGAAAGGTTTGGAGGTGCAGAGGATATTCAGAAGGCTTGAGAAGGAATTCCCTGGTCAGAATTCCACCTCGGCTGCATTTTCAGATACTTGCGCTGATTCTGCTTTTGGGTGGGTTTCAGTGTGGTGCTGATGGATTCTTAGTGCTGAGCCTACAGTGTGTTCTTCAGCAGGCTTTGCTGAAACTTGAACTAAGCTTTTAAGCTTTTTTTACAACTGCATGTTAAGCAGGGACCAACATTATTAGAAGTGACTGGTGATTCCGTATGAATTCCACTTCTGAAAGCCAGGGCTTTTCATAACGCCTCGGGTCAAATACTGAAGTTCAGGAATCTCAGATAGTTTCTTCTGTTACAAAACATGGCCAGGACTAGTGAGAGGAGAACAGATGTTCCAGCCGGGCAGGAATGCAATTGCATCTGAACTATGTGTGCATCTGAACTATGGATGCCGTGCCCCAAACATTGTAAATGCTGAACTCAACTAGTAGCTGGTGATTTCTTTCCCACAGTATGAGAGGCTCTATTGTCTGTCGTACCGAAGTATTTGCAGCTGAGCTTTGATTTCTGTGAACAAACTGGCTCTCTAGCCACATTCACAGAGTATTTTGCAGGCAGACACAAGTTTGCTTAGCACATGCTCCAAGCCTGTCCGGTGGCAGATCAGCTCTAGCACAAAAGCTGAGGAGCTGGTGCTGAGCTGGGTCACGAACACCTTTCCGAATGGCCAGGTATGGCAGACCGGGCTCAGGGTCCTGCAGCGACTACGGGGTATCTGCCTTCTGCAGATCTTGGGCTGAATAAGTTTATTTTTCTGTCTGCGGGGGCCGGGGCGGGACTGAATAGGCAAACCCAGAGCTGCTGCACTGGTGGTGGGAATTGTGACGTTGTCTTCAGTTGTGGCCTGTCTGGGCAGTCATTAAAAATCTGCTCCGTTATAGTAAGCCAGAGACATTAGCCATAGGAAAAGTACTGTTGCACAAAACCAAACGCCACCACCACCACCACCGGGAGACTCCTTGGGGAGAAAGTTGTGAATGAGGCATGGCAGTGGCATGTTTTCCTTAGGGCTCTGTTGGCCATGATGTATAGCAACATTGTTGGGTTCGTAACTGATCTCCTTAATACGAGCAGGATTTGGTGAAGTCTGTTAATCTGTTTGAAATGCTGTGAATGGATAAACTCAAGAGGTGGCTGAGCCAGGCAACGCTTCACTGTGTCATGACTGCTGCAGGGACTTGATTTTGGCTTCCCAGGGAGCGGTGGGGTGTCTCTTGGGTTTCCTTCAGACCCCTTTTCAGATTCATACAAATACATGTATATGCACAGAGATATATCTTTGGATATAGACCCCATGCTGTTCCATGTAATTAAACCATCGGTTTACAGACAGCTGTTCAACGCTAGAGAGGTTTTCCATCCAAACAGGCAGAATTACGTACGGGAGGAAGAAAAACATGTGAAGTTCTGCAGGGATGAGGTAGTCGAAGAGATTTCCTCCCACCTGCCCTCGATTCCTTATGGATAGCTGTGGTTGGGAAGAGTGCATTTGAAACATCCAGCAAACCATTTAAGAGAGCCTTTCGTACACTTGGTTAAAACCTTGCTGCAGCACCACTTGGGAATCATTTCTACTGGAATTCATGACATATGTTAGTTGTTTATCTTAGTGGGATATGACTTAAAATGTCAGAGTGTTTTGTGTTAAGCAACAACTGAATAAAACAAACAAAATAAAAACACAGCTGTAATACTACGCTTTAAATTGTTGAATTCAAATATGTGGTATTGATAAAGTAAGCAATAGGGTGCAGTGGTGTATAGAAAATAAGCCTTGTGAGTCCAGCCAACAAGCCAGCAAAAGCCTCGAGATACTTGAATTAGAAGTAGTAATGTTGTTTGTCAACTCTGCTGTAAAGATCCAGCATTTGGAATCCAACCTAAATGCCTGAAGGGAAACAAAAGGCACTTCATATTCTTCTTCCATAGCCAGTGAGAGTGCGGAAAATGAAATATGATGGCCACAGGTTCTGGTGTGAACCCCAGGAACTTGGCTGGGACTGATTATGTGGGAGTGGAGTTAAGAAGGGTGGAGATTTATGTTTGATTGGTTTTCTGTCTTTTTGAGAAGGCAGTGCAATATTATTTTGCCAGAAACAGTGGCTCTGTAGTTAATTGGGAGCAGGATTTTGTCTTTGTTCGTGAACACATTTGCACTGTGGTGTGCTTGCACCTACTCAGTGGAGACTGGATTATTTTTTTTAAAAGCCTTCATGGTATCAGTAGGCTGTCCCGTTACCTTGCAACCGATCCCAAAGTGGATCTGGATGAGGTTGAGGAAATAAATCAGCAGGTCGTTCTTTTTCATATACAGTGATGGAAATTCCTGTTGCAGTTAAGGATACCTCTGCTGCGCACAAGAAAGCAGTGAGTAGTGATTTTCAGCAGAGCTCTGGCTGTTGAAGAAGCAGAGCTGAGGTCGTGGAGTCACGTGGGGTGGGGGGGACCCAGCCCTCTCCCCCAAAGCGGGACCAACACCATGGCAGAGGTGACAGACTTCTAAAGGACAGCTGCTGTTCCAGCCTTGGTTCTTCCATGACCTCACACTTCCGTTGTTCCTCGTGCCAAAAAGCCCTTAGGAGGTACACAGGGCTGGTGGGTCCCTACGTGCTCCAGCACAGGTCCCTTCCAACAGCAGCTGATGACCTATGAGTCACAGCATCCTTTTGAAGGTGGAAAAACCTGGTAAATGCATGAGAGCAATTACATTCATCCTACTCCTTCCCTCTCTCCAGTTGGGGCAGAGAGTGGTTGCTCAACAAGGTTACCTTTACCTGGACCAGTGAAACAGGTTGTTGACTGGTGGTCTCTTAGGCCTGTCTCTTTGGCTCGCACTTCAGTTCTGATCATCTGGAACTGCAGTAACTAAAGACTTTTTTCCCCTTTAATGTGATTAAAGATCAATATAAAGCACATCGCAGCCTACTGTCGCTGTTGGCCAGTATCTCTGTATTTTTGCATTTAACTGTCCTCCCGTTCCTTATGAGCCTGACCAAGTTATTCCCTGATGTGAAGAGTCCTGGTTTTAAATTGTCAAACCAGGCAGAAAGCTCTCTGAGTTATTGGCAGGAGAAAAAAAAACTTCAGCAACAACAACAAAAAACCTGTTACATGATGAGATCTGACATAGTCTGAAGCTGTCTGAGGAAGAGATATTGTGGCTCTCTGGCATTTAGTGTCACTGCGGGGATTCGAGGGATGGGACAGGGATGAGCTGTGACTTTTCTCCGTTCGTTTTTTGGACCGATAGGCTTGAACTGGGGTCTGGTGTATGCAATCAGAGGAATAGGGAGGGAGCAGGCTACTGATCCATGGAGCTCCTGGAGCAGCATCTGATCATCTGGATGACACATGGATGTAGGCTTGTCCTTTGACAGATTGCTCAGAGAAGAGCAGTGAGGGAGCAGAAAGCCACTCTCATACCTAACTCACCACAAGAGAAATGATTCTCAGCCTTTGGTGTTGATGCACAAGCTCTTCTCAGACCCTCTGGCCAAGCAGCATAGTGTCCCAGAAGTGTCAGAGGAGACCTCAGTGCGGGGTATTTCCCTTGGAGACATATGGAGACATGTTCCTTGAAGAAGAATAGCCTCAAAAAGTGGATGTAGCCAAGGGAGTGCCTCCAAAGAGTACAAAATGAGCTGCAAACTCTTCTTGATCTCTCAGGCTGGAGGAGACTGGCTTTAAGCATTAGGCAGTTTAGTTCAGCGCAGGGGTGGGGTATCAGAAGAAGTGTCAGCTATAAATTGGCTCCAAGCCAGCCTTAGGATCTTAGCAGCCTATAATTCCAGAGTATGACAGAGCTACCGCTAAGCAAAGATTCCTGAACTTTAGGGTTTGTGTTTCTGCTGTGCACAGAGTTTAAGTGCAGTGAAGGTAGAGCAGCAGGCTGGGATGTCCTCCAGGCATGACTCTTGGTACAGCTGTGGAAGGAAGATGCCGGAGAGAAGCAACAATAGCGGTTGAGGAGAAACTGAATGGCCTTGGGCTGTGCCTTACACACTAATACATCAAGCAGCATTTTCATCCTTCCCCACTTTGTACAATGAGCTCCCCATTCTGTTGCACAATGTATTCACTATATTCTGATTTATTGAAATGAGTATGAGCTTTTTACCAGGGACGTTGCGTCCCTAACTTGGATTCAGCCATTCTGCCTGTAGTTGCGGGCAGCATCTTTCCTCCATACTTAGCAGAAGACCTCCCGTCCTCATCCCACCCCCCAAAAAAAACCCCACTCTGGCAAGGCATGCCAGAAGTTTTGAGTAGTGCACGATGCATTTTACTTCTGGGATATTTTCCTACATCTATGATTTACCATGTTTTCTAAATATTCTGGAGTAATAATACCAAAGCTGCTCTTCAAGATCTGTTGCCTTTTTCTCTGGAATTGGTGAAGAAGCACTTTCTTTTTCAGGGAAGGGAGAAAATTCATCTTGTTTCAGTATTTGTATCACTGACTGATAGTTCAGTAGGGTCCAAGAAGCTTTCATCTGGATAGACCAAATTTCCTGAAAATGTTGAAAACATATTGGTTCCAAACCTCCCCCCAAACCACATGTTCTAGATTAAGCATGTGTTTGGGAGCTAACATCCTTCTTTCCCCAACTCCACCATAGTCTGGCATTAATAACGCCGCACTTAAAAATATTTGAAAAGCCTTACATATCTCATACCCATGCAAATGAAGTAAGTATCATTACACCAAGTAAATGAAACAACTAAGTTTCGGAGGTTTGACTAAAGTGGAGGGGTTTTATTGTTCATTGAGACAACTTATGTCAAAGAAGGTAGTAGATTCTTCATCACTTGAAATCTCAAGTAACACCTGAGCTTTTCTTTCCAACCCCCCCTCGCCTTTAGTATCGGTCAAATAGAGATAGTGGGATTGATGGGAGGCTTAACGGCTAGGACTTCTTTGACACTTGATCATCATAATGGTTCCTTCTGATCTTCACATCTGTGCAAGTTGACAGGACTGGTTAATTCCCAGGTATGGGTCAGGAATGGTAATGTTTTAATAGCTGCTTTGCCCCTCTTTTTTAGGAAGCCCCAAGTGGCAGAGAAATTCCTTCCAGGTGAGGTGGACGTTTTCACAGCTGGAGGGCACTTGGTGGTCAGAGCTTTCTGTGAGAGATGGAGACAACCTGCATTGTTGGGTTGAATGGTGACCTGAGGGCTAGCAGGACTTGAGTCCTGGGACACTCATCTGCTGCACTGCAGAGCCTGTTTGTCATGCTCGGCCTCTGTTTCTTCTCTTCCCTTTGTGCACTGTGTTTATTGAGAATCCAGGATCCTTGAAGAAAAAAATCCCTGCATGCAAATGGAGGGTAACTTCATTTTGGCCAGCCCTCTTATGTGTTTCAATAACTCCATTAATAATGGTATCCCGCCTAATGTCCAGGAACTCATTTCAAATTCTGTTAGCTATCTGTTCTCCAGAAGTTACTGGTGGATTCGGGCAGTATTCAGAGCTTTGTCTGACATTTAGCAAGTGGTCTCTTTGTTAAACCAGATGGTTAGCAGGATTTGGAAAAATACTTTACACCAATTTCCATAGCTGTTGAGAACAGTGATCATTAAATCTAATATTCTTCTTCCAACTACACCCAGAAGCTCACACTTCAAAGAAAAAGATGCAATTTTATTTTATTTAGTGCACAAAGATGATACAGTTTTGAAAATGTGCTTATTAGATAAGTCACATAGAGCTCCCCGCTTCTGTTTTCATCTTCAAAATTAGATGTTCGTCTTGAAAGTAGCTGTAGACTTAATGATTTCAGGTCACCTTATGCTTATTTTATGAATGAGTGGGAAGTGATGTGGTGTTTCTGGAGGGCACTAACACCTCATTAATCATCAAGATTTTGTCTCTGATTCTGCTTGTAACCCAGGATGAGGATAACTTCTCAGTACCTCCGTCTTCTCATCTTTGGGAGGCAAAGCGGTGATGGTAATATGGAGGTGGCTCGGTTGTATTATGTGGTGTTACGTATTCTCCAAACCAGAGCCGTGCTTAGGTAAGAAGATTGATGATACACCGTGGTAATTTAGTGCTAGGAAAATAGAAAAGGGGTGCCTTAATAACCTTCCTAGGGTTTCAGCAGTGAATGCTGAAAATGGGTTGGCGCAGCCTGTAAAGGACACGGTGTTTGCTGCAGTGTACCTTTCCAAAAATGGTTGAACACCTTGAAGACATCGGTAAATGTCTTTGTTCTGGATTGAACGTGGATGCTGCTAGAATATGGTAGTGGCATTTGTTGACTTTGTTCTGCTCTTGGCAACTGAGAATTTGAGAAAGTTCAGCAGCCTTCCTAGGCCCTATTTGTCCTTTGTTTGACTGATTTCTATAATGGTCAACCTTTTATAGGTTTTATATAAAATAAGCATAATTACAAAGATCTGTTCCCATCAATAAAACCAGTTTGAACTGTTTTGCAGGAATTTAAACTATTTCTTGTTAATCCACACACATAACTAATAAGTGAACGCAGGGTTTTTTTAATATACTATTTATATCAGCATATGTCCTAAAGAAGTTTTTGATATTTTTGTATATATATAGTAAATCATAGCAGTGTGTAGCATGCAGAAAGAAAAATCGGTGGGGGAAAAAGTAAACTCTATAAATCTCTATAAGAGAAAACATGTCATCTGTAATATCCTCAAGTTGCATCACCATCTGTTTTTTTTTCTGAAGCCCTTGGAAATGATCCAGCAGATGCTAGGGCTGCAGGAGCTGGTGGGGGGCTAGAACCTGCTCCCTGAAGCACAGTTAGATGTCTTCTGCTGCTTGCTGGGCCACAGCTGTGGTTTGACACAACAAAAACTCATCTATTGCAAATATTCTCTTGAGCTTAGGTGAGAAGTTTGCGTCTGAAGTGGCTCGGTGCTAAAACTCGTGAACGTAGTGCGTCTGCTAGAAGGAGTGACTTGGCATTGCTTGGAGCCTTCGCCTTGCAGATGGCCAGCTAGATGGCTCTGCAGGCAGAATGCTTCCAGGGTGGCTGTTAAGCAGTGACCCGTGACACCGGAGGGCTCGCTCTGAGCCAGAAGACCCCTCCAAACCTGTGTTCCTCCTTCTGGAGGTTAGAAGACGCCTTCTCATTCCTAGCTTAATGCTCTTGGGGAGCAATTCACACGTGTCCAGATGTGCCAGCACTGTCCTTTAAGCCCTAACAGGTCTTCTCCCTCCATGCCCATCATTGTAGCCTTTCCCAGCGGTGTTCTCATCCTTTTCCCAGCATTGACGGCCACCTAGGTGAACTCTGCTTGACCACTTCTTGACCTTCCCAGGAGCCCTTCTGTGAAATTGTTCTCATTTAAATTCATCTTTCTGTAGGTAGATGATCAGGATTGACAGCATTACTCCCAGGTTTTTCATCAGTTTTGCCCCATGTCTGCCAGAGGTATTTCCACTGATCTGTTTTAGGATTGTATTTCTGCCTTTCCTGGCTGTGTGACAGCAACTCAGCAGTGCAGATGTTGTCCTCCACAGCTCTATCAGAGGAGCTCCACCATCCAGCAGAACAGTTTATTATTCCCTCTGTATATATAATTTATAGGACTATGCATTTTGTATGACTGAATCTCATTTCATGCTTATGATCCTTCAAGGCCATCCAGCCTGTTCTCTCCGATATCTAGGTCGTCTTCTGTATTAACAGTTCTTGTCAACTTTCCTTCCTCTGCAAAGCAAAGCTAAAATGAAGGGTTGAATAGAGCTGGCAGCTTCTTCAAGGATGGATTAGAGCATAAGCATAAATGTAATTTCAGATGAAAGACAGGAAATATAGAAGGGGATGGACTTCCCTTGGTCTGGGGTCTGGTTTGACCTCAAACACGAGCAGACAGCATGCGGAAAGGAGGTGGGAGATAGGTGGGACTGGTAGGAGGAAGTACAAAAGTCGAGCGCAAGCACACATGGAGAAAAACTGCTATGCTTGGGTAGCTGTCGCGTTTAATACCAGTAGTCCAGACCATGAGCTTGATGTCTAGCAAGTTCATAACAAATACTTCAAGCAATTTATGAGGAACAGTGGTGATGTCAGAAAAGTGCAGAAAAGCAAACTCAAGGTTATTTTTATAAAGAAGGGAAAAGAGGTGCTGGGAAACAGCTGACCAAGTCAGGTGGCTCTCAGATCTCACTGGGACTGGAGTAAATCCTCAAATGCACTGCTGGCCTTAGAAAAGCATGTCAGAAAGGATTTTTTTTTTTTCTCCTCTGCACATATGTGTTGGGACAATGTATATCAAGTAAAGTTTTCAAGGCTTGTGCCTCAGCACCTTTTGTACTGAAGGAAATACAGATCTGGTATTTTGGAGGAGCTCTGCTTCCCAAACTCGGTAAGAGACTTTGTTACTGTTTTCGACTAAATTGAGAAAGATCCTGATGAGTTTACCATTTTGAGCAAAAATGAGGAAAATTCTGTCTTGTGGTGTATCGCATGAACCTTACGGCTCCCTGCTACAATGAGATTACCCACCCCCTCCTATTGGGAGATGAACAGATGCAAACCCCAGAGACTCAGAAGCTCCCAAGGCTAATAATAATTGTGTTTTTTTCATGTCAGAAGTATTTTTGTGTTTGTCAAAAGATTCACTTGCACAGCCGTAACATCTCTCTCTGCCGTGCCTGGAACAGATGCGTGTGTTGTAATATAGACTGTGAACATTGACATCGCATGTGGTTCTCATTCCTCCCATTCATCTTTGAAGCTAATTGGTTCCATCCATTTCAAATGTGTTTGGCTCGCCGCAGCTATTTGTACTTTCACTCTGGTTATAGCGCTAATGGTGTGATATATATAACATGAAATAAACTCTCGTGACTCCGAGGTCTGAAGAGACACATACACAGCACTCGCATTTTGCTTGCTGTGTTGGGTTTTGGGTTTTGTTTGGATTTATTTTTTTTTTTAAATGACGTCCCCCAGACAGTTTTTTTTTCTCTTCACTGAAAATGATATTAACTAGCTGGTGCCTAAGATGAGGGCCGGTGGAGATCGCCGGCTTGATCGCAGCTCCTTCTGCATCACGGGAGCTCAGAAAATGCAGAAAGAGGAGCTTGTTGATGTTTGCCCAACGTGAAAGGTTTTGCAGTTCATCTGCTGGCAGTGGATCTGCTGGTTGGCTTCCGTGTTGCCCCCCCAGCAAGATACTGGGACTGGCATCGTTAGAAACCTATGTCTTGTCCTATCTATATGTTTTAATACTGTGAATATATGGATTAGTAAAAAAATAGTAAATTAGCAGAAATAATAAATTAGACAATACCATAATTTTCCCATGACCCACAAGCATAATATAGGCAAATTAATATTCCTGTTAAAAAGGCATCGGTAAGGTTACGGCGTCTTTCCCTGGTCCTTCTCTCATCTTTCCATCTAGCCATGGGGACATGGCTCTGCTGTACGAAGTGGTAATTTGTCATTCTCTACCAGCGCTGACTCAAAGCAGCCTCGTTACCTTCCATTCATTATAAGCGTATCTCAGTTAAAGGTGATTTCAATCTTCAATGTGTGTTTAAACCCAGATTTTAGAGGGATTTCACTGATGAACGGCAAGGGAATATTTGGGGATTTTTGCAGTTCATTCCCATCCCTGATTGTTTTTTGAGGAAGCAATGGAACATGTTTCACACTTCAGCTTCTACTTAAAAAGTCATGTAGTTTCTTAGCTTCACTATAAATATTTTCACTTCTTGCTAGGGAGGCTTGTATTCCCATTGTTTAAATAAGCCAGTTCATACTAATCCTTTGCTTTTGTTTTTTTTAGTATTTTATTATTATTTTTAAACAATTTGGCTTGCAAGTATTTAGGTTACTGCTCTCAGCTGAGACCCGAGTCATGCTAACTCTTCTAACCTGTCCTCATCGGGAAGCAAAACCTGTCAGCTTTAAGTGTTAAGCTTGGCGATTTCAAGCTAACAGAGAAAATTCACATATAGCTGCATAGACCACAAATGCGTCTGTCTTCCACTTGAAAAATAATCTGCTGTGTAGGGATTGTATTTTTAAATGGTTTCTGTTGAGTCTCGGGATTTCCGCTGTCTGGAGGTTTGACGTGCCGTGCTTCCATCAGCGACTTCGGGCGTATGGCAGAACTGATCAGGGCTCAGCGGAGCTGGAACTAAGCTGGTGCCTGAGAGTAAAGCTCTGGCTCAAGGTTGAAGAGCGTCTGTCCTCTGAGCTTTGCCGTTGGCCGCAAGTAGGCAGTTTAACTCGTCTTTGCAGTAAAGAAGGAGAGATGCCCTCCTGGAGAGCCCACCAGAACTCACTCACTTGTGTTATACCAGCCACGGGTTGCTACTTTGAGAGAGGGTAAAGCAGATTCGGGTCCTGGTAAAATCCTTATACCTTCACAGCAGTTATTTGTAGAAAACAGAAAACTCTACCGGCTCACCGGTTTTGTCGCCAATTTTGTTCCAGCTCTGGGGACGCACCCTCTGGGTCGGTGGGTCTCGGTGGCAGTGGGGATGTTCAAAAATGAAACGATCACTGAATTTCACTAGTTTTCTTTTTTTCTTCTTTGTAGGTCCAAGTTCAGTTAAAAACAAGAAAAAGGGTAAGTTTGAGTTTCAGTTTAATTTTCCTTTCTGTGCCCGTGTTACCCGGCTATGAATTCTCTTCAGCCAACACGAAGGAGAAACCAACAACAGGTTCCCTCTCCAGGAAGGGCTTTTTTTTAAAAAGCGTATCGATGAGTTGTTGTGACTTGGGTTGTTTGGGAGGTAGCCCTATGTTTCCATGGGGTGTCTGATGCTGTCCCTGCTTGTGTAGGACCCCTGGAGAATGCTTAGGGTCGTACACTTCCTTGCTACCAGGAACTTGAGCAAGTCAAAGTGTCCGCGTTCCCTGATTTCGGGGAAACAGTCAGATTACCCATTTTTGCTCCTCCCAACCATCAAAACGCTTCCAACGCAAGCTTTAAAAGCTGCGGTGCACGCTCGCAATGGGTTGTAGGTTACGAGAAACGCAGTAACTGTGCGCGACTCGGGGTTGGGCTGCCTCTGCAGCCCAGGGAGCTCGACGTGTCGAGGGGCTCGTGCAGGCGTCGACATGCAGCGCGTGCTCATGGCCAAGCCGATGCAGCAAAGCACTGACAGGCACAATGTCAGCTCTCTGCTTACTACCTGTTGCACCTAGTATATGTTTAATTAACAGAAAAGTTAGATATTCATCATTTTGCTGTGTCCCTTGAGAGACCTTCCCACACGTGCCGGTACGTGGCCTGGGCTCCAGCCCACCGTCGCGACCTGCGGCAGCAAGAGCGGCCGAGCTTTGCCTGTTTGTGCTACTTTAATAGCACATCAAATCGCTTTTAATCCTTGGATAGAAACTCAACATTTATGGCTGAGAGGTTGAGACAGACCACAGCGAGCAATTTAGTTTATATTTACCCTCAAAAGCAGCATAAAATTTTATGTTTGAGAAGTTTGGCCTAACAAAACTCTGAAACCTTAAACCCATGTTAAATCAGCTGAACTAATAACAAACGATGACTGTGGTATTCATAGCAATTCTGGAGTAGCAGGGGGATCTCATAGAGCTGTATTATATACAGCTGTAGCGCTGCTGAAAATCGTTTAATTTTATGGTATTGTCACATTTAATTTTTTTTTTTGAATGAGAGCATATTGTTTGGTGAACGATGATCAAGGAAAACGTACTGGTTCTGCCTGCTTTCAGTTTTGGAGCCTGCTTACTGCGTGTGGGTAAAGACGGAGGCTTGGCATGCTGGGGCTTGGGTGGTGGAGACCCCCCCCCCCCGGAATGCTGCTCATGCTGGGGCTGGGACCCCCTCAGTTAGAAGATGAATTGAGAGCTTTATCCTTAGCGAATATCTGTTTTTTGCCTTGTGACTTTCATAAGTGAGGTTCCATTAATGCAGAAAAGTAGTCGAAGTTACTTGAAGGAGCAGGAATGCACAGAAAATAAGTGTCCCTGTGCGGCACCAGAATGATGTGCAATTGTTTTGCTGCTAAACTAGCAGCTCACTTAGTAGCAGACCAGATTTCTGAGACAGATTAGTTAAACCAGCTGTGATGTGTATCCGTCTTGGGAAGGAAAGCAAGGAGTGACAGCAGCAGGATTCCTGATTTACTGCATATGATCCTTCATTTGGATGGCCTAGATTGGAGGGGATGTGCATGAGAAGAGTTTAGTAAGTGTGCTTTAGGGGAAAATTGGTAAGGGGATTGATGCAAGATGATAATTTCCAAAGCATGTCATTAACCCGAGGAGGAGGAGAACTGCTGGATTAGAGGAAGGCTGGCTTGCTGCCAGCTGAGATTTGAAGACACGGCTGCTAATCTGGGCAGAGATACCGCTGCGAACGATCTGTCCCCGTTTCTGTAGGAGACCGGTATTACTTCAAGCACCTGTGCTTACTTGAACTTTGGTTTCTGCACATTGAAACTGAACCGCATGGTTGTCCTGCGCTGCTTTCCATGCGCCTCTGCTCGTGGCTAGTGGCCATCTAGAGATTTCCGCTTCTGTGCTAACTAAAATAGATGGCTTTTTCCTTATAGTGCTGTTTGATGACAAAGATGGATATTTAGTAGAGACACAAGTACATAAATGTGCTCAGAAACCATTCCGGTAACCGTCATTTCATGTCCTAACTGCTGCTGTCATCTAAAAAAGTGTGTAATTCTGTCCTACAGCGGACTTTGTTTCAGCAGTTGAAGCAATTTTGCTAAGTTAATAAAGGTCTTCGGCATAAAAGATTAAATAAAAAAACAATTTTCCAGATCCAGCAGGAATCTGGAAAATCAGGAGAGCACGGGTCAGCCTTTCCCTGCAGGCCTTGTTTCAGTCGGCTGTGTATACACCTGTAAGTCTTCACGTACATGGTAGTGCTATTTCTCTTCCCGGGACCGCGTGAGGAGATGTGTTTTGAGGATCGTGGCAATTCTTCAGTGCTCTCATCCTCCTGATGGGGTTAGCCCTTCCCTTACCCCTCCATCCAAAGCCCCAAAGGCACATTTAATTATTTTGAGGCATTGTAGCCTCAAAGTCCTCTGTGCACGTTAAGTGCATCCTCATCCCACCGCAGAAACATGCCGCTTTGTGGGGATGCCTCCTGCACGGCCTGGGCGCTCAGCAGCTGGTGGAGAGGAGCTGAAGTTCAGCTCTGAACTGCCCTCTGGAGGCACCTCTGGCCCTCAGACAGGAGATCAAGCCATGGGGGTTATACGCTGACGCATACCTATACAGCAGGTAGAAAAGATTGCAACTGTTTTCCATCAAAAAAACCAGAAAACGGAGAAAGCGCAGAGCAGTTCATCTCAACTTTTAATACCCCAGCTTTCGCTGTGTTGCATGGCAGAGTGCGGCCGGTCAAAGGGAGCACCCTAACCTTGCCGTAGGGGTGCGAACAGCTCTCGGGCACGCTGCCTTTGAGGGCTGCGGGCCCTGCCAGCCCCGTGCCGAGAGCAGGGTGACCGGGGGTCGGAGCTCTGCGGCAGAGGCCGTCTGTCTGAGCCTCCGTCCCTTGGGAGGCCTTGGAGAATCCACGTGCCTCATTTAAACGTAATGACATATCCTGGAAGGAGCCTGCAAGGTGGTGTCCTGCTTCTGCTCTGCCGGCAGCATTGTCCTCATGGTGTGGAGCTGCAGGACCCCCACGCCACCCTGGCCGCTTGGCTGCTCCTCCTTGTCCCTGCCCTCCAGCCAGCAGCGAGCCATCCCCAATCTTACAGAATCATAGAATCATGGAATCATTAAGGTTGGAAAAGACCTCTGAGATCATCTAGTCCAACCATCAACCCAACACCATCATGCTTACTCGACCATGTCCTGAAGTGCCACATCCACGCGTTTTTTGAACGCCTCCAGGGATGGGGACTCCACCACCTCCCTGGGCAGCCTGTGCCAATGCCTCACCACTCTTTCAGGAAAGACATTTTTCCCAATATCCAATCTAAACCTCCCCTGGCGCAACTTGAGGCCATCTCCTCTCGTCCTGTCGCTGGTTACTGGGGAGAGGAGACCAACAGCCCCCTCACGGCACCCTCCTGTCAGGGGTTGCAGAGAGCGATCAGGTCTCCCCTCAGCCTCCTCTTCTCCAAACTGAACAGCCCCAGCTCCCTCAGCCGCTCCTCACAGGACTTGTTCTCCAGGCCCTTCCCCAGCTCCGTTGCCCTTCTCTGGACACGCTCCAGCACCTTGACGTCCTTCTTGTCGTGAGGGGCCCAACACTGAACACAGCATTGGAGGGGCGGCCTCACCAGTGCCCAGCACAGGGGCATGGTCACTGCCCTGCTCCTGCTGGCCATGCTATTTCTGATTGTATTTCTGCTTTCCTCATTCCCAGGGCTGTCCTGTAGGTAAAAGACCATCCTGTACTCAGTGTGTGGAGAAGCTAACATTTGATCTTCTATTTTTCAGGTAAAAAGGCTGGTCCTCCAGGGCCCAACGGTCCCCAAGGGCCACCAGGTCCTCCTGGGCCCCAGGGTCCTCCCGGCATTCCTGGCATCCCCGGGATTCCCGGCACAACTGTCATGGGACCGCCTGGCCCCCCTGGCCCGCCGGGCCCTCAGGGACCGCCTGGACTGCAGGGCCCCTCAGGTAACCGGTCTGTCCCCTTCTCTGCTCAGAGCCCCCGCACGCCGGGGGGACGCAGGAGATGCCACGGCGGCACCACTGCTGTACCGATAAATTAGAAAAGCTCCAGGTTTCCATCTGAGGACAGCGTAGGAATGCGATGGTGCAGCATCCTTATGCAGGACTCGCGTGTTCCTGGGCTCGTCCTTGCACCCACGGAGGGGTGAGAGGAGCAGCAGCGCTGCGGCCCCGTGGGCTGCGCGGTGGGAGCCCAGCAGCAGCCATTGAGGGTGCGATGCTGCGGGCGAGGTGGTGCCCGGCGGAAGAGGATGCAGAGAAGGAGCAGCAAGGACCCGCGGAGCCTCGGTTGCTTTTGGGCATCCCACGGAAGCCTGCTGGTGACGGAATTCTGTGTGCACAAACTGGCTGCAAGGTGGCTCTTCCCAGCAGTGACTCAGTGTTTGTGTGAATTCCTCTTAAGCTGATGCAAAGCCTAGCTTTGCCTCGGGACCGGGAAGGCTGACACAAAGCCTAGCTTTGCCTTGGGACCGGGAAGGCTGACACAAAGCCTAGCTTTGCATCAGGACCGGGAAGGCTGATGCTTAGCACAGCCGCTAAGCCAGCCCAGGAACCTCATGAACTGAGGCAGCTCGCCTCCTGTACCAGCCAGATGAAAATTCGTTTTTCTCCTGCAGTTCTTGGTTTCATTTTTCTCCGTTTCATTGTACCTGCACCATATTGTTTCTCCACAGAGTCACGTGCCACTTATTTTGTTAAAATCCCTGAATGTAATAACTTTCTAAAATGCAGATCAGTGAAAGTTGTTTGTTATGTGTATGTGAACAGTCTAGTATTAAAAAATGTATCTTCAGAGAAATGGGGACTATTACCCTATAGCTCACATGGCTCTCAAAGGAAAACTTGCTTGACTTCTGCATTTATATCTCAGAAATTGCCAAAGCGGAGGCCAGGAGCAGCATGAGGTCCTTAGCACTCCAGAGTGCTGCCCACAAGCATCTCCTCTTTAATAGAGATTTGGCTCTCGGAGAAAAGAGATTTCAGCATGTAGCTTGAATGCAATGAATGACCTGAGTTACTGCAGAGCAAAACTTGTAATCTTTGCAGCCAAGAGGCTTTATTGGCACTACCGATCAGGAAAAGGGTTGTGCAATTTTTCCTTCTAGTGGAAACTGGTTGAATAACATTGGGGAATTTTGATGATGTTAGACAGAAATACAGGAATAAAATAGGGAAAAGCAGGATGACCCTTTTTCTTGTTTATGTACTTTTTAACATTCAGCTGCACCCTGTACCGCTGTTACTGTCTTCTGTCTGTTAAAAATAGGCTTTTAATGGTTATTATGGGGTAAGAGAAGTTTTGTTTGTAGGAGTGTTTACTGCAGCTCTTTCAAGCTTCCTCCTCAATGATGTGAAATTGCATTTTGCAGGTGCCACAGACAAGGCCAGCTCCAGAGACATCCAGGTTGGTTGATCTTCTTTCAAGGGAAGAACCCAGCTTCGGCTGGACTTTTGTCAACATTACTGGCTATGTTTGCTAATGTTGTGTTCGATGGTATAGCTCTGAAAAAAACCCCACGCCTTCTTGCGTGTGCTAAATCATAGCTATGCAGAGGACTGCCTGAGCTCACCCTTTTTATTGCTCAAAAGAAAGCCGTGTCAATCTGGCTTGGGCTTCTCTCCCTTTCTCCAGTACCTAAACATGTCGTCAGCTGCTCTGGTCGTCTTTGTTCGTTTATGAAAAGCATTAATGATTTCAGGGTACTGTCACGCCTCTGTACTGCTCACCAATGCTGTGGAGGTGTGTTGAGTTACTGTAAAATGACGCAGTGTTTCCCATTAATTTTAAATCCCTATAATCTTGTTTGCAGCCAGCTGTGGTCCACCTTCAAGGCCAAGGCTCAGCAATCCAAGTGAAGAATGGTAAGGATCTCATGATATTGGCAGTTACTGAAAAGAGCCCATCCTGCACCCAAGCCTTATATCTGGGTCTAAGTCCGTCCTATAACGCGGGTCCCTGATTGTCCCTGCTGTTGGCCTCCCCTCGGGATAGTCTGATTTGTCTTGCCCAGACCCGCTTAGAGGGGTCTTCTGTTGAGTCTCCATCCCCATTTCCTCTGCGCTCCTATTTATCTCCCAGATTCCCTCGATCCTGTATGTCCCAGTAATTCTGTCTCGCTGAATCTCCCTTCTCCATGGCCTCCAGATCTGTGTTGTGCCTCCTCCAACCTGCTGTTCTATCATCAGTTTTCCTCAGCCCTTTGGTGGCCAGCCGCCTTTCCCACTCTGTTCTATTTTAAGCCCTCAGTGTATCCTTTTCCTGTCTCAGCCCCATTAGCCTGTGTTTTTCTCCAGTTTTCCCAGTGATTTATGGCAGGGGAAGGCACGGCTGCAGTGTGAGGACACAGAGGTGCGCAGCCGCTAGCTCCTCCCGCGTTACGCTGCAAGCGTGCACACGCGCAGCCTCCGCGGTCCCTCGTGCGTCTCTGCCCCCGCCACCAGCCTTTAAGCTCAAGTCCTGCCGAGCCGTCTCACGTCCACAGGCAGCTTTTTGCTCTCCTCCTTCCTCCCCGGATCCCCATCCAATTCCTGCTCGAGTTCCTGCTCTCCTTGCCAACAGCTGGGTCTCATTCATTAGCTGCTGCCTCCCTCACGATGTCTGCCTGTGCCGGAGAGGAGCTGGCTGTCTTGTCCCCTGCCTGAGTCACCGCGCGCAGCTCCCCGGGGAGCGCGGGCGGCAGCCCCGGTGCACGCACCCCCGGCCTGGACCTCGAGGGCTGCAGCTCCCAAGGCTTGCAGCGGCAGGGGGAGGGCTGCAGGACCCCTGTCCGCCAACTTCTGCCCCGTGCATGGGATGGCGAGGGCTGCCCACCACTTCTGTTGACAGACATGAGCTGTGGGAGCTGAAATTTCTCATGGTTAGGGAAGCATGCTTACAGCGGGGTGGGGGAAAGCTCCCCAAAACAAAAAGGAAACCAGCCGTTCCTAAGAACAATGCGAGGGAAAAGATGCTGTTTTGCTTACGTTCAAAAAGTAATTATCCCTTTATTAATGGGAAGCCTGTATGTTTACAGAGCGTACGCTGCTCCCTAAGAGTGGGAATTGCCCTCTAAGTGTACTTCCCTGCTGCTCGGGAACAATCTGATGCTGTGAGCCGTTAATGCTGTCCAGCTGACAGCCAGCAGAAAACACAGCCTGGCTGGTTCGCCACGGGGGGCAGGGAGCTGAGAAGCAGATGAGGACTGGGAGGAAGAGAGTTGCATTTGATAAAACAAGGCACCTACAGAGAACGGCTCTGTCCTCGGCCCGTAGCGTAGTGTGTCCTCTGGACCTGCTCGTTGGCCCGTCCAGAGAACAGAGGTCCACTCGTGTTGTCGGTTCTGCCGTCGGCTCCAGTGCCAGAGGACTGGGTGGTGGGTCTATAAACCCCTGACCGTGCTGAGGACCCCAGTTAGGGGTTAATGTGGTGTGACGCGGTGCAATTTCATACTTGGTTGTTATTTTGGCTTTTAAAAGCCTAGGAAACGTAATGACAAAGCATTTGCTAAAATAATGCTAGTTACAAAGTCAAGAACGTTGAAGTCAAGGAATACCAGAATTAAAATCGACTGTGTAACCCTAAGTTGGCCTCCATGCACATCTGTGTCCTGAGAGATGGTCTAGTCTTGTCGTTGCACACGTTTTTTTCCAAGATACCGTTGGCTCTCTTGCTGCAAGGAGTAGTTTTCTTCTAGGGATGATCCTAAGGCCTAAAGTGAGGGTGAAGGCTGTATCATGACACCACTGCTGAGAACATCTTCCTGCCCAGCAACACTGAGCGGGGGACAGACAGATTGGCCACGTGTAGTCGCATTCCCATAAGGGCAGGAATCACCATGCTCATCCTAGCCTTGCTGTGGTCCTCAAGGATGTACCTGTTGAGGTAGTCTTCAGCACACCGTCTGCTGAAGCTCCACTTTGTTTAGCGTGGACACTGGGTAGAGAGGTATAGGGAGGGGAATGAATGAGATAGAACATAGAGGAAGAGGTTTAACAGTCCCAAGGCGGATAATGTCAGTTGAGGATCTTTTCTGGAGAATTGGATCCTGGTCCTGCCTCTGCTGCAGAGTTTCTTCTGTGATACCAGAGAGATTGCCAGTAACAAAGCTCTTACAAGGCCCACAGACAGATGCTTTTCAGGAGGAGCCTGGGGTCTGAGTTGTAGAAATGCTTTTATAATCGCAGCTGCCATAAGTCATTTGAGATCTGTGGCTGAACGTACAAAAATAGTGTGAAAAATCAGCCCCTGGCCTCTCAGGTGAATTAAGAAAATTTAGCAAATGCCTCGCAGTACTGGCACTGATTTGCATGCGCCGGAGTGTCTTTGCTCTGGAGTGGGGATGATACTGGGAACGTGTTTCCAGGCCTGTGAAACACTCAACTGTGATAATAAGCTCAACTTAGCGTGAGGAGGAGGCAAGCTAGTCTGTATCCAGCGCTGGGGATGAACGTAGTGTAGTACAAAAGGCCATACGCCTGTTTTCAAGGATGAGGAGAACTACTTTTGATGAGGACGAGTAGAGATGTGAATCAGTTGTGCTGTGCACTGAACAAAATGAGTGCCCACCGGCAAGTGGTGGTATAATTAGAGCTACAGAGAGGAGTCCAAACTACCGCACCGTGGCCTTTAATTCTGGGATTTTCTTACCAAGTTACTTGACTTTTCAACTTGAGTCTGTGCCAGCCGTTGTATATGAAACGTTGCAATGTCACTGTATTTCTGTGCTCCTGCGCTTTTCATTCTGACGGGTACTGAGTGACTGCCGTTTTCTCATACTGAGATCTTTCAGGTGGAGTCCTCAATGACTGGTCTCGCATCACTATGAACCCCAAGGTGTTTAAGCTGCATGCCCGCAGTGGGGAGCTGGAGGTACTGGTGGACGGCACATACTTCATCTATAGTCAGGTAGAAGTGAGTACGGTCCTAGGCCTAACTCCTATTCTTGTGTTCCAATGGAAGCCTTGCATGAACCACGAGAGGGCTCCAGACAACTAGCAAATGCCAAGAACTTGTATGTACTTTTAACCGCTTCGTGCTCTAGGAGATGTGTGTCGGAGGAAGACGTTAGAGTTTCGAAGTGCAAGGTCACACGTTTCGCCGTGACACCGGCTGCAAGAGATTAGTTACTGAAACACACGCGCAGATGCCCAGCCAGATCCCACATGCCACCAATGCCTTTTTTTAATCCTCCATGTTGTCTGTGCAGTCATTCACCAGCACATCTAAACCTCCTTGCAGAACAAGGGTCCCAGCAGGACACTAGGCTCTGTGCTTTAAACAGAGATGTAAGACCAAAACACTGACAACTCGTGATCATTGCGAAGCCATGTCACTCTCTGTAAGCATAGGACTCTCAGCCCGGGTGGCTTGGCCAAACTCCAGCCCAGGTAACTCTGTTTTGCCTCCACCTTCTTCGTGTAGCTTCAGACCGACACGATGCGCCAGCAACCGCGTTGTGCAGCGGGATGGCTCGGCTGCTGCTTTAGTTGGCGCTGACGATGGACGTGCGGACCCGCTTCCGTAAAAAGGGCTGAACAAAGTAATAAATTACTGTATTATGATTTAGTATACAGCTAATTAAGACATCATTTCCTCTCCCCATTCAAACAAAATGCAGGAGATGGGACTGTCATTTAACACACTGCTCCCAGTGTCTTGCAAATCTCTGAACAGAATTGCTGAGCTGTGTGGAGTACGAGCTACGAAGCTCTCCCCTTCCAGAGCGTGCAGGGTGTCCGCCCACCCGTGGACTGAAAAGCTGTCCAGGTTCTGGGACAGATTTTAGCAAGACAAGAGGGTTTCTGTGTGACGACCACAATTAAGCAACTTCCACCTTACTCCAGCCCTCTAAAGTAACCTCCTGCTCATGATTTGCATCTCTTCAGTTGGCAGCCCTCCCGGGACTGTACCAAGTCAGGTAAAGCGGGCTGTGGCTGCCAAGTTAGGTGCTCTTCCATGGAACTGGTTGCCTGTCTGGTTTGGATGGGGACAGGAAAAATAACTCTACGTGGGCCAAGGTATAATTGTTTCTCAAGTGCTCAATGCTAATTGCTGGCCACAACGTTGTGCCTCTGAAGCCTTTGTCGTTTGTAGTTCATCGAGGAAAAAGGGGACTCAGTCTTGTGTAGCTTCTGTGGTCGCAGCCTGTAGACTAAGGAGGATTAGCAGATGCATCCAAAATGGCTAGTTTTCTTCTGCCAGGAAGCAGCAGCTCCCTGGGGCTGACTTTGGACAGGTCTTTCTCATGCATCTCACAGTTCTTCAGAAGCAGTGTGTGGGAGAGGTTAAGTAATGAGTAATGGAGTCATGGGGACTTAGGCGCTAGATCTAAGAGTTAAATCAGTACAAACACTATAAGGTCATTTGCTTCCAAGCTGTGGAGGTTGGGAGAGTGTCTTCCCTGTAATAGCTTATGCCTTTGAAAGCACCTCAAGTCCAGTTACAAAGGCGGCAGCTCCCAGTACATCTTAGGGCATTTTTGATGTCCACACTAAAGGAGGCTCATGGGACCCAGAAAGCAGGACTGGCCAGGTAAGTGAAAGAGGACTTCAGTTAAAATATTTCTGTCTGTCTGTTGGATGAAAAGCTGTTTGTAGCAGATAGGGTTGTCTACGCATTTTTGTAACTAGGCCCGTGCAGGTTTGTAATTTTTCCTCTAATAAGCAGAATCTAAAGCAAGGATTCGTAGCTCAGCCTTAGATACGTGGATTCACAGATGCTTGCATGCTTGTGTTAGTACGTAGTGAAATAGCGAGTTTCCTCATATTTGGTTGGCTTGGAGTGCTTTCTGCCTTGACCAAGTCAACCTCCCGTGAGTATAGGTGTCCCAGGGCCAAGGAAGGGATCGTTAGCAGAGGGAGCATGTATGTACACACTGAAAGGAATGTGGACTTGTTCCATGTGCACGAATACACTCCCTAATACCTTTCTTCTTCCTGCTTCACATCAGGTATACTACATAAACTTCACAGATTTTGCCAGCTATGAGGTGGTGGTGGATGAAAAGCCCTTTCTGCAATGCACTCGGAGTATTGAGACCGGCAAGACCAACTTCAATACCTGCTATACAGCTGGGGTCTGCCTCCTCAAAGCCAGGCAGAAGATTGCTGTGAAAATGGTCCATGCTGACATCTCCATCAACATGAGCAAGCACACAACTTTCTTTGGGGCCATACGCCTAGGAGATGCACCAGCATCCTAGATGAACTTGGCATGTCCAAGGATACTCACAGAACTGCACAGTGCTGCTGTTCATAAGCGTATCAGTATTTCAGGGGGTTCTGTAATCCGGCCATAAAGAAAACTGATCCAGAGCTATTTATTCCTATATGTGAATGCAGGAAGCACAATTGTCTTCTGTGACTTGCATGGAGACTTGGATCAAAAAGCTAGCTGAAAAAGCGTTGTGAGGAAGAAAGGCTGTTGTGTCTGCCTTGTCTCAGTATTTCAAGTATTACTGCACTGATATTCTGCTCTGTGATCTTCACACGAGGCTTGTTGAGAGTGGTGTGGGTCTCTGCTTTTATGTTGCACTAGCAAGAGCATCCCAGGCGGTAGCGGGAGCAGACAGACTAATGTCAGAATTGCCCTATCCAGGCACTCCTGCTTCTGCACGCTAATGAAAGCAAGAAAGGGGGTTTCTGGTTTTCTGCCTTCCCAGTTTGAACTGGAAGGGCCACGGGATGCAAAGGGAGGTGAATAAGACAGGGTCAGTGGTGTTTACATTCATCCTCAGGAGTGCGAGCAAGGAAGGCGAAGTGCCTCTACCTAGAGCTTGGAAGCAGGCTGCAAAAGCAGTAAGTGCGAGAGGAAGGTGAATACTTAATAGAGCAGGCTTAGCAGATAGGAAACTGCCTCCACATTCCAGAAATCACAAAGTCCCAAAGAAAATGCCGATTACCGGTTCCAGAGCCTCTGCTACTTTCAGCTCCTGCCATTACCCCAGAGGTATACCTTGCCCTAACGGGGGCTGCCTTAAAGTACTGCTGCTGTTACAGCAATTTGTGTTTTGTTGGGGTTTTTTTTGTCTTTTTAATTAATATTTTGCAAACCAGAACACATTTCTACAGGCTTCACCGAGCCGCGTAGAGCAGACACAAGTACTTGTGAAAACACTCTGAAGAAGTTTGTCATGTTTAAGAATAAAATTATTCAAACAGGATTTTTTTTTTTTCTGTTTTAATAGCAACTGTCCTGCTTTTAGATGTGGTTTTTATCCTTCCTCCGCCCACCCCTTTCCTTTTGGCACCCTTCTACCTAAAATGCTCTAATAAGTGGTGATGGAGTCTCTAGCAAAAAAAAATTTGTATTTAAAAAGTCTGGTCCAGCATGAAGTCACCACTTTTTCTTTTCTCTGAGCCCTGCTGAGTCTAGTCATAACTCGATTTCTGGTGACTAATAGAAGAGCTGGGACGCTATTGTTTCTTTTGGCTTCTTGAGCAACTCTCTCCCGTTACCTCCCCTCAGCTGGGGAGACCTAAAGCTATAAGATGTGCTCGAGCTGAGGAGGAAGCTGAAGCGCTAATTGCTCTTTTGTGTCACGCCTTGGTTTGTGCTTGGTTGTGTTGGGTTTTTTTAACTGGATTTCTTTTCAGAGCGTGTTTTTTCTTTAAAAACTAAAGAAGGTAGTGAAGTTTCAGCCTATGTAGCAAATGGGGCGAGTCCTGAACCGACGTCTTGGTGATGACCTCCATCTCCAGGCAGAGGTGGCTCAGCCGTGGTCACCTGCCAGGGACGTGGGAGCAGACGTGTCTCAGCACCGCGCTGGAGCGACCGATCTGACCGCCGAAGGGTCCACCCTGGCTGAAGCATTCTTGGCTCCGTCGCTTTTCCCCATCCGTAGTGAGCGATCTCACTTGCCAAGTATTGCAGTTATTGGGAGATAAATATTTCTTGGGGGCACCCAGCTTTGGCTACAGCCTCGCTATTCACAGGAGGCATGCAGTTTGTAAAATAACTGCATGAAAAATTGCCTGCTATTTCTTTTTCAATATGTTCTCCTTTTTAGCCTTAACATGTTGGACTAGTAAGAGCCTTAGGGGCACTTAACTAGTCTTTGTGGTTTATTTCCTTTAAAATGGATTAAGAAGGACATGTTCCTCTGACAAGAATGAATCGGGACAACTGTGTATAGTGAGAACATTAAGCAAATCATTAACAGAATTGCTTTAGAACACAGCCCGAACAGCAAGACTTAGGGGCAAGCATAAATAACGCAATGACTTGGGAGAGCATGATGGATGGAGTTTGCATTCCTTGTCCCCCACTGGCAGGATCTGGGATTTGCTCCTGACTGTGGCTGCAGGCGGGAGGAGGCAGAGGGAGAATCCCGTCTCTGTAAAAGCCCCATGCATCGCTGTCAGGTCCCCTCTCTGCTGTGTGCCCGGGATGCGGGAGGAGAGCAGAAGGGAGCTGTTCCTGCCGCGGAAGGTGTTAACGGGCTTTTTCTGCTGCTCGCGTTACCCCAATGCATAAGCTCAGTGTAGCCGAGTTGGAGGCATGGAGTTGGAGTTGGACGTGAAATTGGAGAGCAGAGAATGCCTGACTGCAGGTGGCCTTGGTACCGGGAGCCACGGTCATCCCTGGGATGAGCGGGTGGATCACCAGTCCTGTAGCAGCCACGGAGAGTCTTTATACTTGGAAACCCTTTGGCCTCCCTAGCGACAAGTTCTCACTGATGCAGTATTGCAGTGCAGGTTTCCTAGGCTGTAGTATAGCTGCTTCTGTGTGGTGCTTCTCTAGCTGGTGTGCCACCATCTGTGGTGCCTCTTCCCCTTAACTGGAGCCGAAAAGGCCTGGAAGCAGCTCAGAGGAGCGTGAGGAGGATGCGTATGGGAGGTTTTAACAAACTCCAGCAGGAAGAGGGCCTTGCTCCAGTCTTTCCCTCTGACATCTTTGAATTTTGGTGTATCTCGGTTCCTAGTCTGGTTGAGAAGGAAGTGCTTCATTTATAGACAAACGTCTGCTTATCGGAGATGGTGGACACGAAAGCGGTCACCAGTGGCTTCCCGTGTGCCAGCCTCCCTCGCCGGTGGGAGCCTTGGCTCTGCTGCCCAACTTTCGGCTGGACTCCGGTTGCAGAAATGTAGCGAGCAGAGAGTCGGTGTATAATGCATCATCTGAAACCCTTCTCCCTCCCAAGCTCCTCTCTACGGGGACAATTTCTAGGGAAGCCAGCTCAGCTGTTGTGTTCAGGGCCCCTTCTGAAGGAAGGATTCCCGTCAGGAAAGGCTTTAGGTCATGGCTCCCCATGCAAAACTGCCGGGCCTTTGCTTCCCTCCAGCACCTTTCTCACCCAGGTAAGCGGTCGTGGTCTCCCTGCCGCCACCGTCCCCGTCTGGGGACTTGGCATCGTCCTTCCACTGACTGAGCGATGCCAGGTGCGTAGAAAAGGGCACCCGGGCTGCGCTGGGAGGGAGATGAGCAAACTGCGCTAGCTCATCCGTGTTTTTTCCCCGGTAGGAGCACGGGGAGTCCTTCCCACTCGCTGCGGGCTGGGGGCACCTGCCCTGGCCCCGGGTGGTCGTGGCGCAGGCTGTGGGGAACGGGGAAGGGACAACTGCAGCTGCGCTTCGTGGCCGCAGCCGTGCAAGCCTGGCCCCCACCCACCCCACGTTCACCGCTCCCGGGCTGGAAGGAAGCCTCTCGGACTCCCCAACAACAGAGTAATGGGAGAGTTGCGGGAAGAGAGACACGACTCCCCCGTTACCTGTTAGAGCTGCACGGTGATACACTGATGCTGTTTTGTGCTTCGACATCTTTATTCAAGACACTATCTGTATATAAAATATACATAATGTATATAATTTAGGATGTAAGTTTATGTAAATTGTCAATATTTTCTTTGCAAATAAAGCTTTTTTCCTGATCTCAGAGTTCTGGGTGGGACTTCCTTCCCCAGCCAAACCAGGAGTTTCTGTGGAAAGTATTTGCACTGCGCTTGTGCGATGGGACACAGCTGAAGGGCAAAGCCCCTCCGTCCTTCGGGGAGTATTTGAGACGCAGCTGCTGCAGCCGCCGCCGCCGATGCGAGAGGCACCGGTCCCCTCGCCGGGCTCAGAGCTGCTCAGACTTGCCTTCAGCTCTCCGCTGCTCTCTGCGGCTGGGGAAGGCGACAGAAAACAGCATTGCTGTCACCGTGCTTAGTGGGAAAGATGTATAGATTTGATGTACTTAGATAACCAGATGCTCTTCTGCCTCCCTAACGCCCAGGCTGGGAGCGAGCGTCTGTCACCCTGCGGTGCGGCTGTGACGTTGGGCGAGGGGCTTTATCCCCTTTTCTGCCAAGCCTCTGTCCTGCTGCTCATTCCTCCCGTCCTTGGGAGACCTCCCACGTGAAACCTTTTGGGGAACCAGAGGCATCTCTCTTTATAATAGACCTGGGAGCCAGCCTGGAGGCCAGGAGTGGCAAGAAGCACGGGATGCCCTGCAATTTGCAGGAGCAAATCTCTTCCCGTTTGCGCTGTGGGGTTCGCTCTGCCTTCGGCACGGTCCGTGCAAAGCCTCTTGGCATTTGCAGAGCGCCTTGGACGGCTCTCGGTCCACGCCCGGCTCGCTCAGCCGGCCACTCCTGCAACGGGGGTTCACAGCCTTGGGATGCAAATGCCCAGGGATTCTCCACAGAAGTCCCTGATCAAAATCAGGGACTTTTCAGCTGATTTCATCACTGTGCCTGCTGTGCAGACCCGTGCCCAGCAATTTGGGATGCAGGGAGGAGAGGGCTGGGGTTCCCCGGGCGAGGTGGTGCCGGCGCCAGGGGCTGCGTCGGAGGCTGGAGCGCTTGCATGGCGCGGTTCCTCCCCTGCGCCGCCTTCCGCTTTCGCGGCTCCGCGCTCAGCTGCTGATGGGAGACGAGGGACGCTGGAGTCGAAGGTTCATCCAGAGGTCGGTGTTTCCCTGGCCGGAGTCTGCAGGATTTCACATCTGCACAGATGTGCTGTCCTCACCGCGCCTCCGAAAACAAGAGCGGGCTGTTCGCTCACAGCTGCTCCTGGCCCCGGCTGCTGCCGGAGCCCAGGTCCGCCGCAGTTAGCAGGGAGGGCGTCAGCCTAAAACACCGGCCCCAGCCTTCAGGCTGAGCCCGGCTGGCTGTCACCACCGCCGTGCATGCCCTGGCTGGCTGGTGGCCTTGGTCAGGTTCAAGGCTGAAACGCGTCCCAGAGGTGACAAGGTGCTCCCCACCACGCCAGCTGCCGGCAGCAGAAGCCAGGCTGCTTCATCTTCCAGATGCGTATGTGTGTGTGTGTGCATATAGAGAGATATTTACATATTTTTTTTATATATATATATATATATATAAAAAAATTATTTGTTTCGTGCCAGACCCATCTAGGTCTAGAGCAACAGCTCTACAGCAAAACGCATCCTTGGGCAACGTGCAGCAGCCTGGAGGTGCTCCTTCAGATGGGCGGGAAATCGGCCACAGCGAGCCAAAAACCCCAAAAGCGTGCATCTTGCAGAACACCCCATGAAGCGTGCGGGGAGCACGTCAGCACCAGGCAGCAGAGGGAGAGACCTGGTCGCTCTCCGCAATGACCTGAGAGGAGGGCACGGCGAGGTGGGGGTCGGTCTCTGCTCCCAAGTAACCAGCGACGGGACGAGAGGAGATGGCCTCCAGTTGCGCCAGGGGAGGTTTAGATTGGATATTAGGAAAAATTTCTTCACCGAAAGGGTTGTCCGGTGCTGGAACGGGCTGCCCAGGGAAGGGGTTGAGTCCCCATCCCTGTGGGTATTTAAAAGACGTGTAGGTGCGGTGCTAGGGACACGGTTTCGTGTGGACTTGGCAGCGCTAGGTTAGCGGGTGGCAAACCCCGAGGAGCCGTTGCTTCCCCGCGGAGGGGCAGGTGCCGCTGGAGAGTCCCCTCGGCTGGGCTGCGGCGGCACGGGAAGGGGAATTTGTTCTGCCTTCATGCGGCGAGTTCACCTGCGGCCCCGGAGGGGCTGGGAGCCCCGCGGTGATCCCTGGGGGCTGCAGCCAGGAGCTCGGTCCCCGGCTTGGGATGGCCAGGGAGGCCTCGCCGGCTGCTCCCGGCGTCCTGGGTGGCAGCTGCCCGGCGGAGGCTGGCACAGGGCACAGCCTGGCCCTGGCACAGGGCAGAGGAAGCTGGAGGAAGAGCAGGTCCAAGCAGGGGAACTCCCCCCGAACCTCGCAGCTTTCCCAAGTACCACCTCTGCCTTCCTGGGCATTCGATTTCGGTGGTCGGTCCAGCTGATCACCTGAGCGCCGGTGCAGCCCTGCCTCTTCCCCATCCCGCCGTTTCTCTTTCCCTTCCTTGTGGCTTCGTGCACTGTTTTTCCCCCTCTGCAATCTTATGTCTTTCTTTTCCCACTTCCGTAGCTACGAACACCCACATGCGTTATCTCCTTCCCCCATCCCATCCTGAAGCCTATTTATACTGAGCCTGGCTCCTGCCCAGCTTGCCAGAGAGCACTGGAGGTGCGGGACAGGGCTGGCAGTGCCCGTAGCCCAACATGCTCTTCTTTGAACACCGGCTGGCTGAAAGAGGATGCTTGCTGCTCTGGCTGCTCCCGTCTGTCCTCAGAGCCCAGTCTAACGGGGAGGCGAGGCCCAGGCCCACGCCGTGCCAGCAGGTAAGGCTGCTTCCCGAGGCGCCGCTGGGCTGGGATGGTGCCGGCAGCACCGCTGGGTCCCAGCGGGCCTGTAAGCATCCCTCTGCGCAGCATGGGGTGCGTCTCCTCCCCACGGTTCTCACCTCCCTCCAGCCTCCATCACTTTATCCTTCCCGGTTTCGGTCTCCTCTCTGCTGCCTCCGAGCTGGTCTCCTGCTAGCCGGTCCCTAGCACCCAGCTTCTCCCGTGTCCCTGCCGTGCCGGTGGCACCTGCCAGCAGTCCCTGCCACAGGGGTGTCAGCTCGAGAAGCTTGCTAAGAGGCATGGTGGGGTGCAGGGTCTCATGGGGATACAGGCAGCTGCCATGGATGTTAGCAAGGCAGTCTGGAACCTGGACATGGAGCAACTGGTTTCTGTCCCGTCCCCCCCTGCCACAAATGTCCCACTCCATGTCCAGGCTCCCAGCTCCAAACTGGCAGAGGAAATGAGTTTGAAGGGAGAGGGAAGGTGGAGCCCACCAGGACAGTGCCCTTCCTCTGCCCAGACAGGACAGGGGTCCTCTGGACCAGTCCCTGGACTGTCCCAGTGCCCTCCAGAGGCTGGATTTGCCCCACCAGCCTGCTGCATCTTGGTGCTTATGCTACTTTTCCGCCCATCTTGCTTGCTGGGACGCATGGGAGGACAGCCAGAGACTAAGCCTTCTTGCACCGTAAGAAACAGCTTAGCAGTATCAGCCAGAGCCTTGGAAAGCCCACCTTAACCCTGGGGACACGCTCCTTGTCTCCGAGCAGGGACGTTAGGTGGTGTGGCTCCTTCCCATCCAGGGCTGGGGAAGGAGGAGCAATGCTCATTTCCATGTTGCTCATGCCCATCTTGGACAGCAGATGGCTTGGCTCGAGCTCTGGTTTGTAGCCGCCCTCATGCTGACGGCTTCTCCTCTCTCTCTGTAGAGCCCCACAAAGGTGTCTTGCAAAGGAGCTGGCCTACGCAAGTTTCCAAAGGAGCTTGGCCAAGGAGTTAAGTACCTCGAGCTCTCCAACAACTTCATCCAAAACCTATCGGGCAGCTACGTGCCAGGGTTTGGGCAGCTTGAGTACCTGGACGTGTGCTTCAACCAGCTGGAAGCTGTGTCAGCCACAACCCTGGCTCAGCTACCCCAGCTGCGCTCTCTCCTCCTGGGATCGAACCACCTGGACCGCAATTACCTCCCTAACGGGCAAGCCTTCCGTCTGCTCAGGAACATAGAGGTCCTGGACCTGTCGGCAAATAACCTGGAGAGCCACATGGCAGGCTGGTACATCAGCAACCTCACCAGGCTGAGGATGCTCAATCTCTCTGGGAATAAGATGACCAGGCTGCCAGCAGGGATCTTCAGGAGCACGCCACGGCTGCGCAAGCTCGACCTCAGCAACAACTACGTCATGGAAATCGAGGAGGGAGCTTTTGAGGCTCTGGAAGAGCTGGAGGTGGTGAACTTGGCTTTGAATTCCCTCCACTGTATCTCTGGCTTCAGCCTCACACAGCTGCGAGTTTTAAATCTCAGCTACAACGCCCTGGAGCTCTTCATCTCAGAGGAGGGAGCGGAGCCCTACCTGCTTCAAGTGCTCGACTTGAGCCATAACAGACTCCTCTATTTTCCAGAGCTCCCCAAAGCCCATTATCTCACACACTTAAACCTCTCCAACAATCTTATTGCTTCCCTGCTCCCAGGCTCACGCCATCCGGGGGAGTTTGTACTGCGCTACGAGGAGATGGTGAGGTTTAATAGGACCTTGCATACCACGGCTGGTCTGACACATGTAGTTGACTTGGATCTCAGCAATAACCGGCTGCAGCTGTTCCCGTTTACCTTCTTCCACAGCCTGGGCTCTCTGCACAGCCTCAGCCTGGCTACTAACTGTCTCCAGGACGTAGCCGGGGAGTTGCTCACCGGCGGCACGGAGCCCCGCGACCGCTCGCCTGCACCGCTGGAGCGTGCCACCCTCTCCGTGCGCTCGCTGGACCTCCACGGCAATGGCATCCATGTGCTGCCACACTGGTTTTTCGATGCTCTGCCTCAGCTGGAGACGATTGATCTGGGCTCCAACAGCCTCCAGCCTTGTGAGAGCCAGGGGAGCGATCGGGGAGGGAATTTGGGAGAGGGGTCTCGTGTGCCAGCCCCAGGAGGCACTTGCACCCCCTTCTACAACGTGCCTCGCTTGAAGCATCTGAGTCTTTGCAAGAACAACATTACCAGGCTGCACCCCTACGCCTTCAACCAGACCTCGCTGCTCTCCTTAGACCTGTCGGGGAACAAGGACTTGTTCATGTCTAAGGAGGCCCTGGGCGGGTTGGAGTTCTCCCTGCAGAAACTCTCTCTGAGGGGCAACCAGATGGATGACAGCAAGGCAGAGCTCCCCTGCCTGGACACACTCAAAGTCTTGGACCTCTCAGGCAATAATTTGAGCCTTTTGCCCACAGGTCTTTTCTGCTCCCCGCTGGAAAGCCTGGACGTTCGCAATAACAACCTGCTGACGTTGGAAAAGCCAGCGCTCGCGAGCTGGTCCCGCAGCCTGAAGGACGTGTCTGTCGCTGGAAACCCCTTCAGCTGTTGCTCGCTGGCCTGGCTGGACACGCTGCAGGCGGCCGGCGTGGGCGTGCGGGACCTGGACGAAGCCCTCTGCACCTACCAGGACGAGAGCAGGAACTTCTCAGCCAAGATAAGCAGCAGTCCCTGGTGGCTTTGTCCACATCCCAAGGGTACCAGCTCTCTGGCTCTGCTCGTGGTTGTGATGAGCCTTTTCTTTCTCAGCTCCGGGGCTTGCTGCCTTCTGAAGAAAGGGCAGAAGTCACCGGAGTGTGCGGGACACCACAGCAACAGGGTGGGGGTCTTCCCCCACGGTCCCAAAAGAGAGGAGCCAGCCGAGGCAAAGCCAGCAGACAACGTCACCAAAGTGTAGCCCAGCCCCGGGGAGCAGGAACTGTAGCAATCAGTCAGAACTCTAATTATTATTAATAATATTATTGCGTTTTAGGTCTCCTCCCCTCACTGGTATCCTGCACGTTTTGCAAACCCAATAAAGGGAGTGTGGGTGGTGCTGAGCTCTGGGCTGGGCAGAGGTGGTCTCTAGGCCACCCCTCCTTCTCGAGAAGGAAGGTGTCCCCGTCTATACAGTTCCCTACAAGAAATTAAACGTGCTATAAGCAATTGTGGGTGGGTTTTCTGCCCTGCCATCGTAAGTTCTCATCACCCAGGGTAAGAAACCAAGGCCTGGGCTGCTTGAATTGATCTGCTCCCTGAGCCCATCAAACGCTGTTTGTGGAAAGGGAATTGTCTCCATTGCTGCCACCTGAGCGTTTCACAGCTTTCCCAGCAGTCACTACCTGCCTCTTAAGCAGGTTTAATAGCTCAGCTAAATACCTGCTCCTGCTCTCAAAGCATTCCCCAGCCCAGCGCTGGGAGGAGCGGGCGGCAGCAGGGAATGGTGCCTGTGGGAGCTGCGCTGGAGGGGTGGCTCCAGTGGCGGTGGGTCACTGTGTCGGGAAGGGGTTTATCCCTGTGCCTACACGCCTTTCTTCTGCCCTTTCCTGCCATGCTGTCATCTGAAGGATGCTGTGGAGTTTTCAGGGCTTAAAATGACCCCAGGCACTGCTGTGGGTACAGGAAGGAAATCTCCCCTGTCCTCGCCCCTTGAGGCAGTGCGAATGAGGGAAAACCAGCCCTGTGCTGTCCCTGGCTGATGCTGGGTCACCGGCTCTTTGAGGTGGGTGCGGGATGTTCCCACCTGAGGGGCTGTGGTGGCAGGGGCAGCTCGGCCTCCATCACGAGGGGTAAGTGCCGTCTCCCATGGGGGCAGGCAGGAGGAAGGGGTGATGCTGCTCAGGCCCTCTGGGCATCTGGTCCATGCGCAGCCAGTGCTTCGTACGGGGGGGCTGAGCCCCCAGCTAGGGAGAAGGTGCTAAGTGGGACAGTGAGCCGCATCAGCGATGCGGGACGGCTCCTGTCGCAGCATCGTGACGGGTGCGATGCTCCCGCTAACCGCACGACGGCCGGCTCTCTGTCCTGGGTGCGACATGTCCAGCTTCCCAGGGTGGTGTAGTGCCACAGCCCCCACGATAGCAGCCAGGTGGGCGATGAGCACCTGAAGGGCTGGGACCAGATCTGGGGAAGGAAACAAATAAGGCTGCAATGAAACCTTTTACGTTTCACATCTATTTGGTTCCACCTTGAAAGTCCCTAGCTGGCCCGGGCCACCTACTTGTCCATACCCCTGTTAGGTTAGAGGCTGTGAGAGCAAAAGGGCTTGGAAGTCACTTAAAATCCCAATTACTTAACTTTTTTTTTTTTTTCCTTTCAAGCTTATCGTGGTTTTACTGTGAAGCAAAGGGCATTTTTGCTGTAAAACATGCCTTCCCCATGCTGCCTGTATTGCTGCTGGGGCTGCAGCTTCCTGGCCTTTGATGGGCATCCAGTTCCCGAGGGACCTTTGATGGCCCCGTGTTTCCATCCCCGCCTCAGTTTCCCTTTGATCTGGCGCTCTGTGCCGTGTCATGGCGAGCGACCGGCCGTGCCGGTGCCCGGGGCATGGCGGGGGAGCCTGGCGCTGCATGTCGCCACCCTGCAGGGACCTTCAGGACGGGCAGGCAGCCCGTACCACTGGTGAAAACCCAGCCTCCCCCTTGAGGGCGGCTGTTTGCTGGATCTCCTGCTTCCACACGCACCCTTCCCCTTTTCGCTCCTGCTCCCGTGTCCCTCTCGCTCGCCAAAGTCCCGGTGCATGCCAGCCATCCTTCCACCACCGCTGCAAGCCTTGGTCCTCTCCCAGCCTGGCATTCCCCGGCTCCGTCCCCTGCTCCAGCGTGGGCCCCAGCTAATGTCACTGAGGAGACACAGCCAGCTGGGCTCTGGGCATGAAGCACAGTGGGCCAGGAGCCGCCGTGCCCCCCTTGGCCGCTTCGGCACTTCTCCTCAGCAGGGTCCCCTGTCCTCGGGCGGCACCCGAGCTCCCTGGGGCAGGGACGTGCTCGCCTGCGTGCCCATGAAGCACCGTGACGGCAGGTGGGTGAGCTCAGCCCGGCTTCAGCCCATCCCTGAAGCTGTGCCGGCCTCCTTCCCTATCCTGGGCACTCGGTGACATTACAGGGACGCTCTCTGGGGCTGCCTGGCTGCAGCCCAAAACGCTGCTGTTGCCTTTGGTGGGTGTTTCTGGTACATTTTGTGTGGCCTCTGTTCCTCATTTAAACCCCCTCCCAGGCTGTACTTTCCGCGTGTGTCGCCATAAGATGTCCTGCCCTTTGTGCTGCTTCTTCACCGGCTGCCGCCGGCATCCTCCTCCCGTTAAGGCTAGCGGAGGGCTGGAGCCTTGCAGCCACGCAGAGCGGGGTGACGGGCAGGACGCCGCGTACTGCCGGGCGCTCGGTCGGTGCCGGGCACTGCTCCGGGCTTACCGAGTGCTCCCGAGCCGTGCTTATCCAGCGCTGGTGACGCAGGCCGCGTCATGTCCCTGCGGACCAGCAGCGGCGGCGGCTGGTGGTGGCTGACCCGTGCGGGGACGGCGGGCTGCTGATGCCCGAAGTTTTCTTTGGGGATTAGAGCATCTGCTAAAGCGTGTACTAAAAATAGGAGAAAGGATCCCAGTCCTGGTTTCACCCTGCAGGGAAGGGTCCCAAAGGCACACAAAGCTGAGGGTAGGAGGGGGGGAAGAGAGATGCTGGCCTTGCTAAGGGACGGGGAGGCTGCCAGAGCCCAGGGAAGGGGAGGTGGGCTTTCAAAGAGACAAGAAAGCCTGGAGAACCCCTGAGGCCAAAGAGCGGTTGCGAAGGTACAGAAACTGAGCCGGGGAAATGCTGCGTCGGGTTATTCTCTTTCTTGATGTCCGTGTCCTTTCCCAATTCAAAGAAGAACAGGATCCCAGCTCGTGATCTCACAGGTACCACAAGAACAACTAAATCCACGTCAGCGCCGAGGGCAATGCCCCCTTCTCCCAGCCACGGGAAAAGCTGCGTGCTTTCCGCTTGGCCGGGAGCAGGGCGCGGGGGGAGCAGCCAGGGCTCGTCCTGGCACGGGGGCCGATGAGGTGGGACCAGGCTGGCCGGACCCTGCCCCTGCGAGCCGCGTTCCTGTCGGCAGAAACCAGCACGAGTTACCCACGAGGTGGAGGGAAACCCGGCTGCGGCGCTGACTGGTGTTACTGGGAGGGGTATGTCCCGTGTTGCGTATTGCTCCTCAGCCTGAGCATCCCACAGTTTAGGGGAAATGGTTTCCTTTATCCCAGGGATGTCTTGGCATCTCAAGCTTTTTCTTGATCCAAAATGAGGGTAAAAGGTCTGTAAAATATTGAAGTTGAAACAAATAAAGTGATGATGCCAAAAATGTTGCATTTTCATGTCAAGCTGTAAGACATCAGGAGTATAAATTTTGGTCTGAAAAGCAGCAGTGGTGGTTGCAATATTGTAACCATTTACAAATTTTCTAGAGAACCAGTTGAGAAATCCAGCAAAACTCATTCTTTCCAGTGGAAAACCTTCACATTTCACTGGATCTGCATTTTCAAAGAAAAATAGATTTTATCAAAAATTTCCGACTAGCTGTTCTGCTAACTCATGTGGAAATTACCTTGTCTGCAACTAACTTGAATTAGAGGACTTTTTTTTTTTTTCTTTTCTTTTCTTTTCTTCTCTCCCCCCCCTCCCCCCTTTCCCTTTCTCTCCATGGAGATGAGAGCCAGACCTTCATCTGCTTCAAGAGCTGGAGAATTTCCTGGTCACTGGCTGGCAGATATTGCTCCTCGAGCTGCCCCTGCCGGGCAGAGCATTTAGACAGAGCACAGGTTAGCCTAAATCTCCCCAACCCCACTCCAAGATAAGGCCAGGCAACGTGCTTTAGGCTGTCGCAAGGGGTGAAACGGCTGTAGCAGTGAACGCTGTTCTCCTCCCAGCAGCTCCTGCCCCAGGTTTCACCCGACAGAAGAGCTCACGTAAGTCCACTGCAGTGCACAGGCAGCAGCAGGACGGCCGCGGAAGGTATCGTTTCTTTTCTCTTTTGCGGATATTGCTGCAATCTGCACTCCCCAGTGTGGTTGATCGCATAAACCGCTACCCTCTTGCCATAGCCTGGCTCCCCGCGGCAGGGTGCCTTTTACGTGCTCCTAGCCAACGCAGCCTTCGCTCTGCGGCTTCGGGATGGGGCAGGAGGCCGGTGGCAGTGGCTCATCCCCATGTGTCACCTCCGGGACATTGTCCCACGTGTGCCTCCCATTCGTAGGGCTGGGCCGACGCTGCTTTCCATTATCACTCACTGCCACAGCCTCTTCTGCGTGACTCAACAAAACTCCCCTGGCAGCTATTTCTGGCCTAGTTAGTGAGGTCGGGCGTGTTATTCATGACACTTTCTTCCTCTCTGGTGGGGGTCTGGCCAGGCTGGGACCTGCCACTGCCTCTCCAGCACGCAGACCTTCAGCCGGAGGAGCCTCTGGGACGGAGCAGATGGGGAATGCAGCTCCCAGCATCTCCCCTGCCTCGCGGTGTCCTGCACTGCCTTCTGCAGCACCGCTCGCCCGGGCTGTTGAGGGGGGAGTGCAGATGCCGACACATGTTCTGCAGCTGGATCCCCCCAGCCCAGCTGCCCTGGGGACAGGGCGTGCTGCAGAGCCTGCTCTGGGCTGCCTTGGTGTGTGCTGCCTGCGATGGGACGCTGCCACGGCTGCAGGCAGCCCGGGTCGCAGCAGCCCCTGAAGTGTCACCGGGTGCTCTGTCTCCTTACGGCTGGAACCCACAAGCAGGTGCAGACCCATGGTCCCTGGTCCCAGCTTTGGGACTTCTCTAGGCAGACGCATGGGAGCAGCCTCGCAGGGAGGCGGGGAAGCCACAGGGCCAGGTGAAGCTGGAAGGCAGCACTGTGCGTAAGTGGCTCTGCAGGAGATCAGCTGGCAGGAACAAGTCCTCGCAGGCCCCCAGCCTGCTTCTCAGTATCCATCCTGTGGTGAGGTCACTGACTCCATCACTACATCGGAAAGAGGAAGGAGAACGGTTTCGCTAAAGGAAAGCAGCCCTCTGCAGCAGGACAGTCACCTGGCACCCAGGGTGGCCCTCACCAGCATCCCCAGCCTCTGGAGGGGATGGGATGCTCCCCGGCACCCACCTGCAGCAGGGATCCCGTCCACAACCTCTGGGATTTGGCAGGAGCTGGCCGGGGAGCATGACCTGCCTCCGCACCAAGACATCGGTGCCCCATGACAGCATGCTGCCGCCGTCTGCGTCACCGTAACCGGGCACCGTCACAGCCTCCAGGCAAAAGGATGTGGCTCCTCACGCGGTCGGTCGGTAGGTGAGCGTGGGGTGGGGGAGCGCCGAGGTTGACAGGGGCTTGACAGGGGACACGGGGCGCGTTGATGGCAGGGGAATCCCTGGAAGGTCCATGTATGAAGCTGAAGCTTCATGTATGAAGGTCCATGTAGGAAGCCACAAGCCATTGCTTGGTACATGAGGAGGGGTCCCCGTGTGCTTCTGCAGGTCACAAACCGTCCATGGGCATTTGCTTTGGCCCCCATCTGAGTCCTGATAGTGGGATGCATGAACCTTTGGCTATCCAGGACAGCTATTTGACATTCCTCCAGTAATTAGCTTAATCCTGGGAGCAAGCTCTGTGTGCAGGCAAGCCCTGACCCAGCAGCAGGTCTTCTCCTTGCCCTCCTGTGGTCTCCTCCTTGAGCTTTCCCCCTCCCAGCTGTGTCCCCAGGGCAGCCAACACCAGGCAGGCAGGCAGATGGGGGCGGGGGGGGTGTATGTGACATTTTCCAGTGTCCCTCCCAGGTCCTCGCCCGCTCCCCGCTGGCCTTTCCCCCTGCTCGGTGCCCACAGACAAATCCCCAGCAGCACGGCTGCACCTTCGCCCCGGGGCGGCTCTCTGGTGTGGGCAGGCTGGGGAAGGAAAGCCTTTCTCCTGGGCTGGGAATCCCCTCCCGCCCTCCTCCTTCCCCACGAGAGCCTGACGCGGAAGGGGAAGGGGTATTTTTAGCACTTACCCTATGGTTGTTTCAAGGATTGAGCTAAGAAGAGGAATTGACATCAAATGAAGGATTGCTTTTGCTTTAAAAGGAAGCCTTTTTTTTTTTTTTCCCTACTACTCAGTCATTGCAAATTTTTTCTGTGAAGAGGGATTTGTAAAAATCACCTTTCATAGGAGGCAGTGGGCTCGCGCAGGAGATCGGTGTCAGAAATTGCTGGACACTGTTCCCTATGCTGGCACTGGCTGCTCGTGCCCTTGCCCAGTTCCCACAGTGACCTCGCATCCCCAAAAGAAGGGGACGGGGTGGCACTAAGCCGCTCTGCCCCGACGCTGATCATGGCTCCCAGCATCTGCGAAGCTACAAGATGCCTCCACCTTCCAGACCATCCTCACGTGTGTCCTCTCTGCATTCCCATTCTCCAGCAGCTTTTCCTGACTGTTGCTCATGGCTTTTCCTAAAACCCCTGGCATCCCAGGTTCTCTCGCCTTCCCAGCTGCCGTCTGACTCCAGTATGTACTGGCTATGGCAACCCATCTGAGATCCTCCAGCTCCCAGACTAAGATGCCACCTGCACCTTGAGGAGTTTACCTGAAAGGAATATGGTTAGTAGGGGGAAAAAAAAAGTGCCTTGCTGCAATGTGAGAGTTGCCAGCACCAACACAGCAGGCAGGAGCGTGGTGAAAGCAGGTTCTCCAGGGACCCAAAGGGGAGATGGTGGCCCTTAAAAGCAAAACCACTGGCCAGAAGGTGGCAATATCCCCTCTCCTTTCTGGGCCTGACACAGTGCAGAGCAGAGAAGGGGTCAGCCCCTTGTGCCGGGGGTGGGGGGGGGTGAGTCCATTTTGGTTTGGAAGCTCTAACCCCACTCAGGCCCGCCTTTGGATTGAACAGCTTGGGCAACGGCAGGACAACGCTCCATGCGCCACCCAGGTGGCTGGGCATCCCTGACGTCCATCTCCTGCAGCTCAGCCTGCACCAGCCGTAGCGGGTGCCGGTGGTGTGCATGCCACAGCACCCACAGCCAGCGGGGAGGAGGGTGCTCAACCGGGGGGGCGTGCAAAGTCCTGCCCCGGCACCTGCTGGGGCCACCCAGCTGGAAAGCAGCTTTGCCTAGATAGCAACCCTAGACCTTCCTCCACCTGCACAGAGGTGGGCTTGCACTTTGCCCACCTTTGTATCTCGCTCAGGGGAGATTAGGAGACTGCTGACCTTCCTGACCCTCCTGTCTGAAATCCTCTGTCATAGTTGTGCTGATGGTCACTTTTTTCTTGGGCAGTGTGGGGCTGTTGCAGGCAGCTGATGAGATAACATTAGAAATCACGCCAGAGGGATTAGCGTCTCCGGCAGAGCCTGCATTCCCCCTGAGACGTCCTCATCCCTCAGCAGAGATGTGGCACTGGGACACTTTGGAGCAACAACCGGCAAAGCAGCTCTTCCTAGCAGGCTGGGTGCAGGGTGCCTGCCACAAAGGAGTCCAGGGCAGAGTGACTGTAACTGAACCATGTCTTTCCTGAAAGAGTGGTGAAGCATTGGCACAGGCTGCCCAGGGAGGTGGTGGAGTCTCCATCCCTGGAAGCGGTCAAAAAACGTGTAGCTGTGGCACTTCAGGACATGGTTTAGTAGGCATGGAGGAGTTGGGTCAATGGTTGGACTGGATGATCTCAGAGGTCCTTTCCAACCTTAATGATTCCATGATTCTCACTGGGAGGGACTGGAAGCCACTGGAGGCCCTGCATGCCTCTGGCTGGAGTCTGGAGAAGGAGGTGTCTGGTGAGACATACCCAGCACACAGGATTGCCTTTGCTTGGCAATTCCTGCCTTGCACGTGCTTGGTGAACTGCTGCCCTCCCTCTGCCCACTGAGCACATGATGCCCAGAAAAGCACCCAGGCACCTCCCAACACTGACAAAAGCAGCTTTTCCTGGTCAGAAAATTCCTAATCCTTCCAGAAGCTGTTCAGACTTCCCCGCAATGTCCCCCTCAGGGCCCAAGGCATTTCCCCATTCCCCAAGGCTGAAAAGGGAACTTACAGAGACTATGATTTCATAATATCAAAATCCTCAGGGTTAGAGTGAAAGGAGAGCTTGGGCTAGCAGGAGGGAGAAGTGTGGACACCGTATCTGATTGCGGGTCAAGGTAAGAGAAGGATCTGCAAAAGCCGTGATTGGGAAGGTGGCATGTCAAAGAAATATCAGGGACTTCCAGAGCGCAGTGAGTACCGGCAGCACTGAACTGAGGCAGAAAAGGTGAAAGCTGAACTACGTTGCTGTGGTGAGACCAGTCCAACTTCAGTCTCACCAAGCATGATGAATAACTTCATGGCAAAGGACCCCAGCTTTACCCCAGGCCCTAAGGAGGCTCGCAGCACCAAGCTGCTGGTCACACAGCAGGGCCCTAGGCACCCCAGGGTGCTGTCACCCCATCCCACGCAGCACCGGCATCTGGCTCCAACAGCGGGCGCTGCTTCATGGGGCTTTTCTACCTCAATCCTCAGGGTCCTGTGATGTGTACGAGCAAAATCCATCATGCCAGGGACTTAACAGGGATGCTCTCTCATTGCAGAGCCCTCGGCAGAAGCGGACCAGGTTCAACCATCAGGTTCATCTCTGCCACGTGCCTCCTGGGATTGGAGCCAGAGAGTTTGACCTTCTGTGGGACAGCAGTACCAGGCCCCAGGTACCACTGAGGCAAAACAAACAGCAGCTTTCTTAAATAGGAGGGGTGCTGGAGGAGACATTGGGCTGATGAGGGAGCAGCTGAGTTGGGTTGAAAATCCAGGGGCTTTCAGAAAAATGAGAAAAAAGTGAATTGCATTGTGGAAATGGTCAGGGTGCTTGAATTGTGTCTGGGACCATAAGGAAGCCTAGAGAGTGAAAGATGCTCTAGGGACTGCCCAGGCTGAAACAGCACGATGTGTCCTGACACTCCCTCATCTCCTCCTGGCAGGCTTTCCCAGGCAAGCCCGCTCCCGCAGAACATCCTTCCCGTGGAGGTCGGTGTGTGGCCAGCAGCTCGCATTGCCCGCGTGGATGGATGAAGTCTGCCCAGATGCCTCTGCTCGCCCTCCGGCAGGCTGTGAGTTACCCATCCCGCAGCTGGGGATCACAAACTGCTCCGGCTAGCGTCTGACTTGCCCCTACATCTTCCTCTGCGGGGCAATAATGGGGGCTGGAGAGGGCAGCAGAGGGGCAGGACCTGCCCTGCTCTCCCACCGGTGCTGGAGGACTCTGTTGTGTCTGACGCTTGGGCTGCAGGGGTTGGGAGCAGCGTGTGCTGCAGGAGAGGGCGTGCTCACTGCCACCTTATCCCATAAAAATAGGCAGGCTGTTGTTATTTTAATCAGCTTAGTCCTCATTTTAGAGACAGAAACCAAAACATGGGGTGTGGCGTTTGGGGAATATAGACTTGGGTTATCCCCTGCCCTCTCCATCAGGGACTCTGCTTTCCACAGCCGGAAAAGCATTTCCCACCCTGAAGTATTCAAGGATCATTTTCTAAGTGCCCGTTGCAGTGAGAAAAGGCTCCTCTTGCCCGAAACCAGGCAGTCCCAGCCCAACAGTGCCAATGTTCAGCCAGCGGGATGTCCAGAGCAGGGCAGGCTTCCTGCTCAGACCGCTCCGAAGCAGAAATCTGTGGCTGGTGCTTGCTGGCCTCCATGTGCCCTCCACGGAGACATCCAAGTTGTGCGCCCTGATGAGCAGCTCAGCAAATTTGCTTTTATCCTGTATCTTTCCTACTCCTGCTGAAAAATCATGCCTCAGCTGACAAGAGCTTGCTGTAACTTTGGAGCCCTTTGGTGTCAGTCCACAGGCATCAGGGAGAGGAAGCTTAAAGGGATCAGAGCCAGCCGATTCCAGGGACACTGAATACAGCGTCTCTTTCTTTTCTCTCTGTCCTTTCATTAAGCCCCTTGTAACTCTGCTTGGGATTTGGGAGTGACCTCAGCGCTTTCCTAGCAGGACGCTTCCTCATGGGCCATTGCTCCGGCACAATGCTCCGTGGCCTTTTCATCCCAAGGGAGCAGTTTGGGAGGGTCAACGATTCAAGCTGCGTGTCCTAGTTTTAGTGCACATGATAGCAAGTCAAAGGGAGGTCGTGGGGGGATGCTAGCCAACCACCCGGTTATGTCCTGTAAAGGGAAAGCACCTTCCAGGGAGAAGGGAAGTTGCACAGCGAGGGAGAAAGTGAAAGCCCAAGGCAGAGGTCTTCAATCTGTGATGGTTTCCAAAAGGAGCTGGACTTGCCTCTCAGATGTCACCTCCTACTGTGGGAAAATATCAGCCTACCTGGTGCCTGAAGTGCAGCAAGGCTGCACTTTTGCTTTTCTACTTATGGAAGGGAAAGAGTCAGAAAAATACACCTTGTGACAAGCATGTGCAAGTCATGGAAATGTTGCACCAAACCAGCTCCTGTCCAAGCAGGCACTGTTTCCCTGGCTGCACCGTTTCTGCCAGCTGTAATCTGGTTCCTGAGATGAAAGGGGCACTTCTGCAGCCGATCCCCGTGCCCAGCACTGGCTCATGCACATGCACGCATCACTTTGCCCACAGCACCAGGCAAACGCCCTCCTGGGCTGTCCGTGAGACAGCCGGTGAACTTTAAGCTCATTTTCCTGGCCTGGAGAGGCAAATTGCTGTGGAACCTGATTATGCTGTTTTCAGGAACCTGGAATTAGCAGTACACATCAAAGCATTAGTGCTGATCCAGAAAGCCCAGTGACAGAGTCGAAGCAAAGTCCTTTAGCTGTCCCTCCGGCCCCCGTGCACTTTGGGGTGCTGAAGGCAACAAAACCCCACGCCAACTGCACACTGGGGTTTGCAGCGCTGACAAGCTAAAGACGGCCCCGTGCTGAGTCAGATCCTGCTCTAACCACATGTTTTCTAATGGCCTCATTCAGTTTTAGGGCTCTTTCTCAAGTTTGCATGGGCAGGGCCGTAGAGCGGAGTGCGGAGGAGGGAGCCGTTGCACTGCAGCCCAGCATCTTCCCGCAGCAGGGAGAGGTTGCTTTAACCCTGTTACTTCGAAATGTGCTTGTGGGCTGCAGGCCGAGAGCCCTTCCACGTGCCCCCCTCTGCTCGCCCTCTTTCTCTGCAGTTATGAAACCCGTTAGCAGCTGCTGACGCCCCGACCGAGGTGATGGGTCAGTAAGATGGTTTGTCCCTAAGATGCTCTGTAAGACAAGGGGCTGGGGCTGAAGCTGTGAAGTCGGTGTCTAGGGGCAGGATTTCCTCACATTCAATCGGTTTCAGTCCCAGCACAGCCTTTGGCTGGGTCCTCTCCAGGCTGGCGAGACCAGTGTCCGCACCCTTGATTAACACACACACATCTGGAGCCTCGGTTATTGCAGTCCTTGCTGCCCTCGTGGGGCTCCGGAGGCAGAGGAGGCAGACGGCTGAGGCTTTCACTCTTTCTGGGTCAAAATGTATTTTTTAAAGCTTCTTGCAAAGAAAATAAGAAAAAAGCCAGAAATTAATAACAACCCCTTCTGTCCTTTGCCAATCTGTCCCCTTCTGATTCCTGCCAGCCAGTTGATGAGCTTTTACCTGCTGAGCAGAGCCCTGTGTTCGCTTTGTGATCCGATGGCTCTCCCGAAGGTGCCAGAGGAGAACGCCACGCATCTCCGGTGTCGGGTCCCCTTGTGCGCGGCGCCTCTGTGCCTTGCGGGGGCACGAAGGGGTACGCGCCAGCTGAACGCTTAGCGGGGCGACGAGCGGGGCGACGTGCCCCCCCAGCTCGCCATCGCGCGCAGTCCTGCAGTGGGTCGTTTCTTAATCGCTTCCCAGGTGCTGTTTCAGGGATGGTGGCAGCTAATAACAGCTGTATCCCCCTCACGCACCCCTCCCCAGCCCTAACCCGCTGTGAATGGCACCGAAACCGCCTTTGTTCCCCTCCCCGGGGGGGGGGGGGGGGAGGACCGCGCCGCCCTTGGCTATAAAAGGGGGCAGCGCGCTGAGCAGGCTTGGTCCCAGCCCCAGTCCTGGCCATGGGCCACCCCACCGCCGCTGCCTGGCTGCTCTGCCAGCTGGGGCTCTCCACGGCCATCCAGTGGCTGTGAGTAGTGGCCCCAGGGGGGATGCACCCCTCCCTGGTATCCCCCTCCCGGGCTCCCCCGCGCCGGCTGGGTCCCCGGAGGGGTGCCTGTGGTCCTGCCACCCCGCTGACACCCATCCTCTCCCCACAGCGGGCTGACGGAGAGCGGCAGCGGGGTGGCCTGGAACGAAAGCCACCACTGCCGGCTGCTCGCTGGGCTGGTGCCCGACCAGTTCCAGATGTGCCGGAGGAACCTGGAGGTCATGCACAGCATCGTCCGGGCCGCCGGCCAGACCAAAAGCGTCTGCCAGAAGACCTTTGCAGACATGAGGTGGAACTGCTCCTCCATCCAGCGCGCTCCCAGCTTTGGCCCTGACCTGCTGAAAGGTAAAGGTTACTTCATTCGCTGTATTCATGCTCCTTTTTCTGCTCCACGCAGCTTTCCAGGCAGGCAGCGCTTTAATATGCAGCGCTGCTGCTCAGCTGATGGGTGTCAATTTTGGAGAAACTTGCTGCCGTTACACTGGCATTAATCCTGTGCAACTTAGATCTGCAGGAGATGACAGACAGGGACTTCCATTTCAAACAAAAACAGGTGCTAGAGGCTCCAGAGAAAAGGGGGAAGAGGTGGGGATGCAGGCTGTATACTGACAGTGTAATATCATGGGTGGCGCAGGTTAAACATACAGTGCAAGAAAAACGCTGGGCCCTGGTTTTATCCTGTTGCATGGAAAAAAAAAAAAAATCCCTCATTTGCATTGTGAGATCTTTGAGAGGAGTGTTTGGCCGGGCAGGGAGGAAGGACATCTCCCCCTCTTCTTCCCAGGAACCCGGGAATCCGCCTTTGTCTACGCCCTGGCTGCCGCTGCCGTCACGCACTCCATCGCCCAAGCCTGCACCTCTGGGGAGCTCCCTCTCTGCTCCTGTGGCTCCGTCCCCTCGGAGGTCCCCGGACCGGACTTCAGATGGGGCGGCTGTGGGGACAACCTGCCCTACGGCCTCCAGCTTGGCGCAGCTTTTGCTGACAGTCCCTTAAAATCCAGCAAGCTGAGGACACAAGCGCTCAAGGCCATGAATCTACATAACAACGCGGTGGGCCGGCAGGTGGGTACGGTGCCCACCACGGGTTGCTGTGGCTCCGCACATCTTACGGCAGCCTGGGGGGCTGAGGTGCCTAATGTAAGGCAGTAGACTCTGGCCAGGCTGTTGGGATGCTGTCCTTAAAGTCAGGAGGCAACTGAATGGTTAAAACGGAGTCGCATGCGTTTGCAGAAATCCCCCACTGCTACCCTCCCCAAACATCCCTGCACCCTTTCCACAGCTAGGGCAAGGTATTTGCCACTTCACACCAGTACTTCCAGTACTTCTTTCCGCCCCTCTCATGGGAGCAGAGGCCCGTCCTGCCCCGCTCCAGCTGGGCTCCCCAGCCCTGCCCAGAACTGCGGGGTTTTGTGCTTTCAGGCACTCGTGTTCCCCAGGTGAGGACCTGGCCATCCTGCACCCCTGTGGGCTAGGGAAGCCACCAGCCCCACCGCGAGCTCCAGCGGGGAGTTCCCCGAGGGTCAGGTTCTTATCACAAGGGGAATGAAGCAGGGCCGAGTCCTTGATTACCCCATTATATTCATTTAAAGGTGGCAGTAAGCAGCTGAGCCCTTTCATCTCTTAAAACTTCCCCGGATGCTCTTGCAAATCAGTCGGTAGGGTGGGTACCAGGAGAAAGCAGAAGCAAAATCCTCTATTTTCCTATCCTCTGCAGGTGCTGAGTGACTCCCTGGATACCAAGTGTAAATGCCACGGTGTTTCAGGCTCCTGTTCGGTGAAGACCTGTTGGAAGGGACTGCCAAACCTGGGTGAAATCGCCTCTGACCTCAAGTCCAAGTACCTGGCAGCCATCAAGGTGACTCACCGGCTCATAGGGGCCCGAAAGCAGCTGATACCCAAAGAAATGGACATCAGGCCGGTGAAAGAGATGGATCTGGTTTATCTCATCAACTCTCCCGACTACTGCACGCCAAATCTCCACCTGGGGTCTCTGGGGACACAGGATAGGTAAGAAACTGCTGCAAATACGCTCTAACTCGGCCTCCCATTCCACGAGCATCTGTACCATTGGGTTTGAAAGCATGCTCCAGGAAACTGGTGTGGATGGGCAGTCCCCCATTAGATAGGGACACCACAGGGACTGCTGCGAAAACTTTGCATCTTTAGGTCCCAAGGAGGGCAGGAAGGTAGATACTGTTTTTACAGAGCTATGCAGGTGTAAAGGCAAGGGAGAGCCCTCACTGAGAGTCTGTCAGCTCCACTCTCCAGGACAGGATTCATCCACCAAGGGGTCAGAAAGGAAAATATCACCTCGCCCTGCAAGCTTTTGGGTGCTGCCTGCCGGTAACCAAAACGGTTCAGCAGTCCTTGGGAGTCTGCGGTGCTTCCCAGATGTCTCCTCTCCGGAGCAATTGCAGGGCAGGGGGAAGTTGTTAGAGGGAGGGGGAAGCCTCGCCTGAAGGCTGAGCCAGGGCTGCCTCAGGGCTGTGACTTGCAATCCCTCTTAGATTTAGCAGTAGCAGAAGTTCCTGGCCCTAGCCATCCACCCTTCCTTCTTCATGGTTCCTGCCCCTGGCGTGGTACAGAGTGAGTGTGCCCAGCCTCAGCCACGGCTGCTCGAACACTGCCATAGTCACGCGAGCTGACATCGACCCCAGTCTGCAAGCAGACCCCTGCATCTCGCTGCCTCCTGCTATGGGCACGCAAGCTCTGGGAGGAGGCCAGGGCAGATAGCTGTGCTCATCACCACCACCACGGGCGGGCAGGTACGCTCCTTCAGCTCCCGCTTGTGCATCCTCCCCTTGACAGGCAGTGCAACAAGACCTCTGTGGGCAGCGATAGTTGCAACCTGATGTGCTGCGGCCGCGGCTACAACGCCTACACGGAGGAGGTGGTGGAGAGGTGTCACTGCAAGTATCACTGGTGCTGCTACGTGGTGTGCAAGAAGTGTTGGCGGAAGGTGGAGAGATATGTCTGTAAATAACGCTAGAGGTGTCATGGCAGGCGGGAGGACTCTTGCGCTGGTGTCCTTTGGGGCACAGCTGGAGACTGAAGGCCAACCGCAAGGGATGCTCTGAGCTACGGCAAGAAGGGGGCGATGCGGGAAGCCTGGTCTTTCGCATTACCACAGAGGACCTCAAACTGAGAGATGCCGGGAAGCCTAAGACCAGGGGCCGACCTCTGCTCCATCTCTCCAGAGCAAGACAAAGGGCTGTCCTCCTGCAGCTGATCGGGAGTGCCCAGCCCTCTGTCTCCAGCTGGGGACAAACCATTTATCACTCCGCATTCACAGGCCCCTTTTCCCCAGGGGTGAATGGGGACCCTGGGCTGCCATTGTCTCTTTGCAGGAGGTTTCTGACAGTGGCCTGAAAGCCAGGAGTGATGGATGGGAAGGGGGGTAGAGAGTTGCCCGTTGGGAGAAGGCTGCAGGGGAAGAAAGCTGCTTCAGGTGAGGGGGTTATGGGTGGCTCCTTTGGGGGCAGGTTTCTGCTGTGGGCTCACCCAACACCACTGAATGTTCCTCCTCAGGGGCAAATACTGGTCCAGTGCCCTTTGCAGCATCTGAAATGAAGACCAGGCTTGGACAAAGACAGAACAAGTTATCGTTCCAGGAGACAGAGCTCATCAATCCTCCTCATGACCTGCAAGGAGATTGCTCCTGCTCTCACAGTAATGAGCCTTCGTCTTTGATGGATGATGGCACACAGACCTAGGGACAGGAGCAGTCCCGGAGGCTGGCGAAGCAGGGCAGCATGGCAAAACTGCACCTAGCAGCCTTGTATTAACAAGGCAGCCATGGCAGCACTGTAGCTTCTGCCCTTCAGGCTTGTGTTGGAGGTGGAAGCCCACTCAACGAGTGGCATACTCGCAGCTTGTCCTCCCTGCCCCTTCTTCTAGACCATAAAGGTCTTCAGCCCACTCCTTCCACCCCCTTAACACCAGGTGTGCTGGCACTCTGGCTTGGAGCGAGGAGATGACTTCAGGGACCTTGGGAAATAAGACTGAACCTTTAGTCTCTACACTTAATGTAAGTGAGATTCTGGTGTGTGTTTTTTAAATAAATGTATTATCCTGTACCTCTCTGTGGCATGGTTCCTAGGACAACCTCCTTCCTCCATCTCCTCAGCTGGCCACAGAGAAAGCGAGGCTGTAAGGAGAGCATAAAGCCATACCCTTGCACGCAGAGGGGGGAACCAGTTCAGTTTTAACTCTTTCTGCTGCTCATTGGCCCAGGTTTGCCTTTAATTACAGATACCTGTCGGCCTCAGCTACCGTGCACATATGGAAAACCTGTTGGAAGGCTTCTGCCGCCCGCTTCCTCAGGTCTCTGACCAGCCAGCAAGGAATCCGGCTTCCTGGGATTCAGCACTGGTGGCTGGAAAACAAGGCAGTCTGGAATTATTTTCTGATCTTTGTGAATGTGGGCTGGACTAGCCAAGCATGCGTGTGTGAACAGCAAGGGGTCGGGAGCCAGGGATGGGGGCTCTGATGGCCCCCATCTCCCCTAGCGCGGAAGCTGGCCAAGTGTTTGCGCGGGATAAGGGATTTCGGGTCATGCAGCCTTTGGAGAGAAAGGATGAGTCTAAATACACAGGTGCTGAGGAGAGCCCACAGCACAAGGAGGACAGGTAAACGTGATGGAAATCCTAGGACAATTTCCTGCAGCTCACGCCGTGACCTTGAGACTCCGTCGGCTTTGCGTGCGCCTGGGTTTATTTGTGGTTTGCACTGAATGGAGTTGGCTGTGCTCAGCCCAGAGTCCAGCTGTACGATTACTCACTTCCATATCCATTCAGTCATTTTCAATAGCCTCTGCTGGGTCACAGAATCAATTCATGAGCTTTTATTGTAAACTGTCCCCTCCACTTAATGTGCTCCAGGTTTCTGTATTAACAGTGAATGAGGGCCGAGAGTCAAAGGTGGTTTGAGACAAGCCTGGGAGCGGGAGGTGGAAATGCTCGGGGGTGAAGCATATGCTCACTCAGTTAACCAAGTGAGTTAACTATCATTATCAGTTGTTAATGCGCCATTGACTTGATCAGGCTACTGACATCTAGCCTTCCCACAGCGACAGTAAAGCCGCAGCTGCAAGGCTTCCGAAGGCCAAACAACTATCTTGAGTTTTTCTTTTAAAATGCAATTAGGGGTTAGCCACCGGCATTCCTCAGAAAAGGGAGTCTTCAGCTGCCAGGCTGCAGAATTGCTGCAGTTTCTGTGTCCAGAGCCAGGCTGAGCCAAGAGGTGATGCAGGTACTTAATTAGGAGGATTGCTTAAATACCTTCCCTATAGCCATCTCGCTGTGCAATGCCAGATCAGAGGGAGGTGAGACCGGGAGGGGCTGTGAACTCTGCAGAGCATTGCAAAACGAGCTGGTGAGAAAAAAACAGGGGAAGGATCTTGTGGAGTGAGAGATTCAGCCAGGAGGGTGGGAAATGTGATTTGCATTTGGTAACTACAAACACACATAGCCTGGGGTAGAGGAGAGGAGCCACAATAGCTAGGAATGCCCTGTGGAGATGATCCCCCTCCTAGAGAGGTCCCATTTGAATTTCTGCCTGGGAAAAGGCAGGGTCAAGTGCTGAATATGCAGAGTCCTCTCCTCCTCCTCTCGCTCCTTGCATCTTGACTGCAAGCTCGACAGGGAAGAGCTGGGAAAGGACCAGAGGGGTCAATCAGCAGCGAGGACCTCGGGCTCCGTTTGTGTCCTGCGGGAAATCGGAAAGCACTGTAATTAGTGGAAGGGTGCAAAGGGTCAGGCTGGCAGGAAGGACGATGGAGGGGAGGTGGCAGTTAAGTGACAATGCTCAAGAGTGGGAGGTGTTGTGATCTGGGCCCACGCCTGGATTTACCAGGCTTGTGAGATCTGCTGGACTGGAAGGGTATCATCGAATCATTAAGGTTGAGATCACCTAGTCCAACCGTCAACCCAATACCACCATGACTACTAAACCATGTCTCGAATGAACCCCATGGACCAAGAGCCAGAGCACGGCAGTCGGCATCCGACAATGGATCCAGAGGGAATAAACCCCGTGCTTGGTCCCAAGGGTTGAGGGGACCCATCTGACTGGATGCGTTTTTCTCTCTCTGACCCTGCTTGGGCAGAAAAGCCAGCAGAAAGGTTCCAGGGGAACATGGAGCCCCTTCACCCCGCCTGGGCTAGCACAAGCACCCTCTGAGGTAAAAGATGGGAAAACTTGGACTCTGACATCACCCTCCAGTAGCTTCCAGCACCAGTCAGTGCAACCCTCTGCCAGAGAAATTGGTGCAAGAGGGCTTTTCTCTAACCCTCTACACTTTCGCTTCCACCACAAACATCTCCAGCTCTGGCAGATAGCCCTTCAGGACCTGAATAAACCTGGGCAAGGACAGTGGCAGTGTCCCTGAAAGTGAGAGCCTCTCTGTAGCAGTTGTGGCTTTGCAGCCCTTCAGATGCTTCCTCATGCGTTTCTTTTGCCCCGCTTTCACAATCGGTCCTCTCCAGACTGCGGTAGGCTGCTGTCATTACCCTCTCCTTCACGAACCCTCGCCGGGCTCACTGCTAATGTGACGGATCTACCTCTTTGACTTTCCTGTCATTAGCCATTTTTCCTGATGTCTTGTGGCTTTTTGTTTATCTGTCTCTCTGGAAATGAGACTCCCTGGAGCTGAATTCTCCATGGCCGTGGCAGAAGTCTTTCACTTTCTGGAGCTGTGAACTGACATGGGAGAGGTGGCTCTGAAAATGGCTCGCGCACAGAAGAAAACCATCCCTCTACATGAAATGTGGTCAGAACCAGGCAAGGGGTTTGCTCTGAAAAGCCTCCTCTCGGTGACTGCTTGATTTTTAATTTGGGCTTGAAAGGAGTAACGCTGGTATGAATGTGATCGTTCCCTGCTGGTTAGACTTGTGCAGACAATGAAATCTGGAGAAAGGAGAGTGATTTTCATGGAGTCTTTTGACTTTGCTGCTAAAACACGCTTTATTTCGCCCC
>VZTL01006606.1:100414-169456 GCA_013400535.1 Scopus umbretta | reverse complement strand
GGGCTGGACGCCCTGCAGCGGGCGGCCGCCATGGTGGCGCAGCTGGACCTGTTCAGGTGAGCGGGGGACGGGCCCAGCCGGCGGCGGGGCCTGGGCCCGGGGCCCGGGCCCGGCGAGGCCGTTGCGAGGGCCCTGCCTTCCGTCCGCCGCCTGGGCGGAGCGGCGACGGGAAGGCTCGGCTCGGCTCTCCCCTTGCAGCGAGAACGAGGAGCTGGAGGAGATCGCCTCGGCCGACCTGAAGTACCTGCTGCTGCCCGCCCTGCTGGGGGCCCTGACGCTGAAGCAGGTCGACCTGAGCAGGAGGCTGGAGCACCTGGAGAGCGCTCGGGCCCACTTCTGGCGCTTCCTCAAGCTCTGCAGGAGCTACGGGCTGGGCAGCTTCCACCTGCCCGCCGCCGGCCCCCCGGGGGAGGAGGGTGCCGGGAGCCCGGCCCCGGGCGGCCCCGCGGCTGCCCGGCCCAGCCTGGTGGCCATGGCGTCCAGCAGGCAAGCCAAAATCGAAAGGTAGGCTCTTGCGTTGCCGTCTTGGAAGGCTTTGGGGAATCGGTTTAGGAGAAGGGGAGAGCCTCGGGCGGCGCGAGACAGTACAGTGCGGTCAGGGAAGAACGGCTTCCCTTGGCATCGGAATATTTCGATCGCAAAGCGTTCATTTTAAGAGCTGCACCACGTACTGTTGAATGGCGTTGGGCTGTGCACAGACTGGGGAGGTGCGTTTATGTCTTTAGTTTCTGGTCTTTGAAGAAGAACTGCACGAAAGCTCTTAACGATTCGTTCTTAGCTCTTTAATCACTGCTGACAGCGTAAAGCCACCCGCACTGGAAGTTGCCTCCCGATATGCTTGTTAGATCTTTAAAAAAGAGGTGGCTGATGCCTCTTTGTCGCGCTTTAGTTGGGGATTTTGCCAATCAAGTTGTTGCTTACTGCGGTAGCACTGAGAGGCCCAAACTGAGCTCAAGAGCTGTTTGAATTGCGTGAATACAAAAAGATGATTTATGTTCTAGAGAGTAACCTGACGAGGTGGGTTTGGGATACTGGAATACCTCGGGGCCTTCGGGGTCAGCGCAGCAAAGCCTTTGCAGCGCGGGCTGCTGTCAGCAGTCTCGGAGCTGCGCATCGCCTCCCAAGTGCGAGTGAGTTTTGTAGGTGCTGCAGGTAGGGCCTTGGTTGCGCGTGAACTCCCCTCTGGCCGAGGGCCTGTGGTTGCCTGTACCGTGACTCCTGCTTGAAGACAAACAGGAGGTGCCTGCGTTGTGAGTTCTGTCGCAGGCAGGTTAGTGCTTGATCGGGGCGAGACGTTGCAATTGTATATTCGCTTTCCGTAACATGCGTAGTCTGCGTGAACAGAACTTTCCGAAGAAGACCAGCATCACCGTGCCGGCTCCAGGCCCGTCTCCTCCTAGCTGCCTTTAGCCTTGCTCTCCAAATGAGCACGCACGGCGGCGTCCCAGGGAGCAGGTTGGGATTGCGGCGGCCAGCTAAAGAGAACTTATCCCCCTGTGGAGCCTAAAGACAAACAGGAACGGAGTAGTTTGCTTTGCTTCCCTGCAGGACAGAGCTGGGCAGTCGGGAGCTCAGCCGGTTAGGATGTGGTTTTGAGGGCTCTCTGTGGAGCGCTTGTGGATGGGTTTGGTTTTTGGAACGACTCGTGTATGCTCCTTGCCCTTCTAGCTCCCATAGATTTCTAATCCTTGGTTCTTACTGTTTGTTCTTGAGGTGGCACTGTAACTGAAGGAAGCGGGACACAAGGATTTAGCCTGGAAGCGTATTACATTGGTAGTTCCCCCCTTTAATAACTAATTTCTAAAAAGGTCAAAAAGTCCAGAAAGTCAAAATTGTATTAAAAAAAACAACCCATGCACACAGAAACACCTGAGGCAGAAATTGGAAAAGTGTTTTAATGTGCCCCATAGGCGGCTTCTTGATATCTTTGTGTCATATAGAAGCAACTCAAAATAGCTATTACATTGGTTTTCTCAGTGAAGGAGCCAATGAGCTAAAGTCCCGTTTAGGAGATGAATGTTGCCAAGCTTGCCTAATTTTACCTGGGAGGCTTAATTTTCAAGGATTGCTCAACTTTTAGGAGAAGAAAAAAATAATTGAGAGGCACCTCTAAATTTAAACTGTCTTATTAAAGCTGCTTTTAACAGATAATCACAACAGTAAACCGTCACAACCTTCCTTTTTGTATACAATTTTCTTTTTAAATACGTGAAATTGTAATAAACCTCTTACCAAGAGTAATAAAGATCACATGTAATGTCTACATGTCAGTTGACGGGTGGAAGTGATGGGAAAGATGGGAGGAAAAGGTTTTGCTCCTGCATGTAGGTATATAACCGTGCATTTTCAAAGCCTTTTTTAAGCAGGTTGGAACTCCTGGTTTCATTTGTAGTTTTCATTTGTCAAAAACCTTCTGTTGTCAGTCAGATGAGGTGGGGAGATGGATCCCCCTGCTTGGCGTTTTGCCTCCTTCTTACGCCTCGTTAGAGGTCATCAGTAAATGACAGCCAGTATGATCTGGTGCTGCCAGTGCTCCTCCACCGTAAGGGTGCATTCCTGTAAGGCACTGCTTTACCGCTACAGGACTCTTACTCACTTGTTAAATGAGTGGATTCTCCTCGCACAAGGAAATTTGTCAAAGACATGTGGAGCTTTATGAGTGTCTGGAATTTGCATACCCTGATGAGCTCCGGTCAGCAATTGTGAAAAGCAGTTGAAAGAGGATTGGGACAGAAGGGAGCTCTAACTACTAACTAACTAATCAAATCAAATTTGATTGAATTTCAAGAAATAGGAAGTTGTTTATTTTAGAAGACACTGTATCTGGGCTGTGTTAGAGAAAGGTTGTTTAAATGATCTCATTTTAGAATCATAGAATCGTTCAGGTTGGAAAAGACCCTTAAGATCATCAAGTCCAACCACTGACCTAACACTACCAAGGCCACCACTAAACCATATCCCTCAGTGCCACATCTACACGTCTTTTAAATATCTCCAGGGATGGTGGCTCAACCACTTCCCTGGTTCTCTTTTTTTTTTTTTTTTTTCTCTTTGAGACAGATATAAGCAGAAGAAGGAACTGGAAAACAGGTTGGCCTCTATGAAAACCTTTGTGGAGAGCGGGCAAGCAGATGAGGATCAGATACGGGAATTTTATATACTACAAATCCAGAAATGGATCGGCACCAGCCTTGAGGAAATTGAGAGTATCGACCAAGAAATGGTCATCCTGAGGAGCAGAGGTACAGCGAAACAGGTACGAGATCTCTCTCGCACTGCAGGTCCTGTGGACTGTGGATAGTTGGACCTGATGTTAGACACTGCTGCAGGTAAATGAACCTCAGAGGAATACAACAGCAGAGTTTCCTAAGTTTTGTTCTGTGAGGCCTTGACTGAAATTTATCTCAACCACAGCACAAGCAGGTAGGCTTTGGTTTAATTCTGAATGGGCAGTGGTCCGATTTTTGGATTAGTCACTGTCCGGTGATACCACATGTTCTAGACAGTCGTGGCTTGTGAAATGCTCTAGCATTTCACATCAGAGCTGAACCTATGGTGTGCAGAGGCTTTTCTCTGCTTTACCGGGTTCTGTCAGACCCTCAACTCTAAAGAACCAAGTACATTTGTAAATTAAAAGAAGGCCCTTGCGATTTCTTTCAGACCTACGCTTCTGGCCTGCAAAATGTCTAGATGTTACCGAAAGAAATGCCCATTCTGAATGCTGAAAGCTTCTCATAGACCTGCAATTCCTGGGCAGAATAGTGTTTCTGGGCTTCATGTTACTCGCCTAAAGTGTCTGCTAGAAATAAAAAACCATAATGTGGTGACGCAGACCATAGTCCAGCTTTGTTGGTACAGCTGGTTTGTGCAGTTCATTGTTGGCGTTGCAGAACTCTGCTCCTCTGTAGTGCCCTGGGTGATATCATCGGGGACGATGAGCTCTACTTGCTTCAGAATGTACTGCGTTTGATCCCTGGGAAAAATAAGCTATATTTCATGCTTTGATCTGAGCTGATCTGGTTTAGCTCTGTCAGCTTTCCGCTTTGATCCGAGTGGGTGTAACGGAGGCACAAAGAGAAGTGATTTGTAGAAGCTCACAGATGGAGTGCATGATTTAAACTGGATTAAGGCCTGAATTGTCCATCTTGGGATGTTGCTCTGACAGCAGAGGCATTTCTCTTCTACAAGACCTTTAAAAACTTGTTGGGGGTGGGAAGCAGGGAAGGGGATTCTCATCTGCAGGATTATCTTGTGACTGTTGTTTGCATCTTCAGTCTTCAGCACCACCACACGGTACTTCTCAACAAGTCAGGGCTCCACTGAAACCTTTCATTCTTACCCGGGATGCTGCTCAGGCTAAGTATGTTGTTTTCTGATTATTAAGACACAGTACGAGGCAGTGCTCTGTTCTCGCGTCAAGCCTAAGATACACTTTCAAATGCAGAAAACCAGTCGTTACCTTCAGGCATCGTGTCGCATCAAGACGGCATGTGTTGCGCATCTGGGCAGGGGATGGGGGGCACATCTAATGCATTTCTTGAACTTTCTCTGATTTCTTCTGTTGCCAGCATGCTTGCAGTGTCTCGGCTAATGCTGTTTCCTTCTGTTGGGATGGCAGAAGAGGAGATGGTATTAAGCAAATATTACTGTGTTAGTTTGTAAGCCCACGTGCTTGCTGTTTATAAGCTGTGGAGAGGCAAGGCTTACCTGCCTCTCTAACCTCTGTCTGGTACAACAGGATTGCTCTTCACTGTTAAAATAAAGAGCCCAGCAGTGAAAAGCACATGTGGTCTCTTAATCTAGTGTAAACTCTGGAAAATTTCAGTGAATTCAAATAAGTGATCGTAGGGACTGGGAAGATGTGATAGCTACCAGAGAATCATCAGTTGCAGTTTTTATCTGTAAGGCTTTCCCGAGGGTATCCAGACCTTAGCACTTTGTGGCACCGTGAGCCTCTGGCAAGGAGTATGGCAGCTAAAGCACAAAATGAGATCGAAAGCAGATTTCTTGTCGTGCTTCTGACAGTATTTGCCCTGAGCCTTCCGTATATCTATTTAGCCCAGCCGTGCCCAATTCAGTTCCCAGGGGCCTCTTTGGCAAGCCGTACTAGCACGGACTGTTCGTTAGGCTGGAGAAGTGATTCAAGGTCTTTGGACTAGAACAGCCCTCACCTCTCTAAATTAGCAGGATGAACTCTTCAAATGCCCGTACGGCTAGGTCACTGGCAAGCCTGTTGCTGAAGGCCCAGGCTGTAGAAACACGTTTTGTTCTCAAGCCCTCCTTGATAACGTGCCGTATATTGTTAGGACAAATTGGATGAGGGAGTAGTTCTGTGCTTGGCTGGCTGTTTCTGCTCATTCGCAGCGATGTAAAGTGCCGCCTTTGGCTGCCTCTCTCTTCCTGTAGGGTGTTTGGTGCTGGATATCCCGGCCTGCCTACTATGACCGTGGATGACTGGTATGAGCAGCGCAGAAGGCAAGGAGTTACGTCTGGTCAGAGTGCGCCTCCGAGAACACCAGGTACGGAGGGGCAAAGCAAAGACTGGCACAGAGAATTCGGGAAGCCTCTTGATGGGGAGAGTGAACGGGGATGTGTTCAGGGTGTAAAACATGCACTGATTGAGGAGGAGTAAGAACGGACTTTATTAGGCTGCAAGAATAACGGGGTTGCTAGGCTGCTCTTTGGCAATTCCAGCTTTCTGTCTAGACCGGCTCAATTCCAGGGCTTCTGTTTTGAGAACTTGACTACGGATCTTCCACTGTCTTACTGCCCCTCACTCCTGTTCTTGACCTTCGGCAGGTATAACTGATGAAGAGTTGCAGAAGCAGCAGCAGGAGAAAAAAGAGGAGGAGGATGATGAGGAAGCTCTTCAAAAAGCTCGGAACTGGGATGACTGGAAAGATACACACCCAAGAGGCTACGGCAACCGGCAGAACGTGGGCTGACGCTCTCGCTGCAGAGGGAGCAGGGCCTGGAAATCCTGTAAGAATTGCCTGTGTCCTGGAGATAGAGGAGTAAATACACTGTACATATGCGGAGGTATCCGTGGCTTCTCTGGGAGGCACCGGAGTCAGAGGAGTAAACATGACAGTTTGCTTTGGTTTACCTTACGTGTCAGACTGAGTGCGCTGGTCATGTACAGTGATGCCACAGAGCTCCTGTCAGGTGGAGCTCTTTCCAAGGGGTCAGACTGCCTCTGTTCTCCCCGTCAGAGGAAGTCCTTGAAGGAAAAGTACATGAACTTGGAAACTGCTCTTTGTATTGTGGGTGGATGTATTTATTTTTTGCCTCTATATTTTAAGCAAAATAAAATCTCTTGTGCTGCCTAGTTTTTGCTGTGAAAATCCCTTGCTCTTCGTCCTAGGCTCTTCCAGAGCAAGTCTGTAAGGCTGGTTTCCAGCAACCAGGGGAGCTGGGGGTGGGAAATAGGGAATGTCAGATGGCCGTTTTCTTCGGCCGAGGCTTCTGAACACACCAGCTTGCAGTGCAGCGTTCACCTCGGCAGGGCGGTCTGTATGCAGCCAGGCGTTCGGTGGCCTTTCCACAGGCTCACCCCGCTGTTCCTCCCTCAGCGGGCAGACGGAATTGTTCGGGATTCTTTGTGTGAAGTAGATCAAGTATGTCGAGGGCCGTGTCTTGAAGTGCTGATACTACACATAGTACAAATGCCTTAACAGAAATGTTTGCCCTTTTGCTTAGTGTAATGTGGGGTCTGCATGGCTATGGCGTGCGTAACGTAACGCACAACGTGCGCGTAGTCCGGACCCTCTCCCGGAGGCCCACAGGGCCAATACTGGGACAGACGGTGCCGTATTCAAAAGCAAAGTAGTGCACGGGTTGTCGGCGTGCTTCGAAATCTATTTACAGAATAACCCTGAAAGGGTGAAAAGCTTTTCTGGATTCCTCTGAAGCTAGTTTAAATAACTGCTGGCACTAGTCCCGAACTGCCCGAGAAGAGAGGGCACGACTGGTCGGCCGTACCTGGCACTGTTACTGGGGAAGAAAGCGAGGAATCACGGCTGGAAGCGCTGCACTCGCCCAGCATGGGCTGGCAGCCATGACTGCAGTTGTTCTAAACCTGTTACAAATGTTGGGATAAAAAAACACAAACAAAGCGTCACTGCTACTTGCGTAGGTGGCGGCGCGTCCCCTGGAGCAGGCCACAGGGCACTCACCATCTTCGATTTGGTGCAGTCGCGTTCATCAGCAGAGCGCTCCCCTACCTCTGGGGACAGTGGGGTTCTGAAAGAATTTGGGGGTTTTCCTTCCTAGTGGGATGATTCAGGCACACCTGAGGGGCCAGCTAGGCTGCAGGTGGTTTTGTATGTAGCAATCTCAGCTCCTCTTAACAAATCTACATCTGAGCTCTTGTGCCCTTTTTTCCAGATACTGAATCTCTACAATGCACAACAGCAGATGATGAGTTTTTGTGGGTTCCTGGGTTCCAAACCTCTCCTGTGAGACATGTTTTTGACTTTAACAACACGTGCAGTCCTATACGTGTATTCATCCTTTTCGTACATTTGATGTTAGCCAGCTTTTCCTAGCGAGTACTTCTGGAGAGGTGGATCCTGAGAAGTAGCTCTCGTGAATCAGTTCCTGTGGATTTTTACTGTTCCTTTGGCTGTTGGCCTGAAGCCCCACCTCAGTGCTGCTTTTGTGCTGCTCTTGTTTCCTTTTCTTCTCATTTTTTCTCCCCGCCGTCCTCTCCAGGCACTGCTCCCATCTTCCCTGGGCTAGCAGGCAGGGCTAGCTGACCCCGGTGCCCCTCTTAGGGGTGGAAGAGGAGGGGATGGTGCTGGACGCTGGGGCTCAGGGTCAGGGCCCCTCTGGCAGGCTGCCTTCCCGTACGGCGGAGCGGGAGCTTCGGGATGACGTTTTCGGGCGGCTCTGGAGGGGAGTCACACCGGCCGAGCACGACAGCGGTTTGTGAAATACCCGAAGTGCGGACGGTACCATTCCCAGGGGAAGGCGGTCCCCACCGAGCCACCGCCAGTGCCGGCAGCGCTGCCCTTCCGAGGAGCGGCAGCTGCCCTTCTCGACGGCAGCTCTCCGCCGCGCGCCGTGACTCCTCGTCCTCCCAGGGACCATCAGCTCTTCTCCTTGCTCTGCAAGCCGGGGCCAGAGCGGGTCCGCTCCCCTCCGCGGCGGACGGTTTACCTGGGATCAGCTGGTTAAAGCAGCTGGCTACACAGTCGCCCTACGGTATTTCCAAACTCACCTTTTAACCTGCTGAACCAGGAGGGTCTGGTGCAGAGCTCCTTGCCACCATGAAAACAATTATTGCAGCCTGTTCCCAAAATCTTAGCGGTAAGATATTTCCAAAGCGTATTTGAATGGTTTCTGATGCTCTGGCGATGCGAGGAACTGGTCAGGCAATTAGCGTTTCTTGTCACTATTGTCTTTGCTTTAGACTGCTTAGGGGAAAGGGAGGTGTTCGGAGCAATTCGGGGTTAGCAGCACCAGAGGAAAACATACAGTTGCTCAACAGGAATGAAATTTCTGACAATGCATTCGCTAACGTTACTCCCGCAATATGCTCCAGAGTGCTGCAACTTCCCCTCCGTCTTTCCTTGCTGCCCTGGGCCACGGAGTCCACATTTCTGGGTTTGAAGAGCGTTCTGTCGCTGTGGACGGGGCCGGCAGCGGAGCCCCCGGGGTTTCTCCATTTTTCTGTCTGCGGTCTGGACATTCGTGGAGTGCTTGGGGGGGAAGCTAGACAAGCGAACTAAAAAAAGCAACTGTTTGGTAGGCACAAATTTGCTAGGCAGAGCTCTGCATCTTCCCTGGGAAAAAAAGGGGCGTTGGGAAGTTGACAACGGCAGGGCTGTGCGGGCGGCAGGGCTTCTGGGGACGCCTCGCTGGGCGTGCGGGGACGAGCGGGAGGGATCGCTTAAAGCACGGCATGCTGCTTTGGGAAGAGGGAGAGGGAAAACAATTCTTCAATGCTGGTGATGGCCCCAGTGTTTAATTTATTTCAGTTGTCCCGTTCATGGTTTGGATTGAGCCGGGAAGAGTTGAACCTCCACCGGCCACCTGAACCGGGGTTTGGTGGTTCACCTCCCACCCGAGGGTCCCGCTGGAGACCTGAGAGTCCCTGGCCCGGGGAGCCATGGGGACAGGTCTGCTCCTGTCTCATCCTGAGCATCTCTCTGTGGGGCCAGCATGCTGATTTGGGGTTGTTTTCCCAAGAAAACAAGGCTCTTGTGACACAAAAGGTAGCTCGCTGCGGTTGCAGCGGTGGCTGTGCTGGGTGGTCTCGGCCACAGGGGACCTTTGGCTGGGAGCGGTGTGCTGGCAGGACCGGTGCCTCGGGACCGTTTCGGAGAGGAGGGATGGGGCGGCGCGTGGAGTTTGGATCCTGGCGCCCGGCCCGGGGTGGTTAATGGTTCACCAAGGTCAGCTGGAGGGAAGGGGGCGGCGGGGGGAGCGGGGCGGCCGCGGGCTGCTGGCCTGTCCCTCACAGGAGGCAAGGCTCGGCAGGGACAGCCGTGGGGACTGCCAGCCTCGGCCGCCCTGGCTCGGCCCCTGGCCACCGTCCTTGGCGCTCACCGGGGGGCGGACGCTGCCCCGCGCCTCCCTGCCGCGCGGGCCGAGAAAGCCCTGAATTCTCCGTGAGCCTGAACACACCAAGGAGGGCATGGAAAAGGTCCTGGCCTTGGGAGAGCTCAGCACGGTGCAAGATGTGCCACTGCACTCGGCTCCGCTGGTGCGCCCAGGCTCACGGACACGTTTGGGCTTAGGGGTGCCCAGCCTGCCAGCTGCCCCCTGCCCGGAGCAGGGCTGGCCCCAGAGCAGCCTCGGCTCGCCCAGGGCCACCTCCTGGCATGGTCTGGAGCTCTCTGGGGATGAGCATCCCCCACCCATCCCGTCCCTCCACACCCAGCTGCTTCATCCTTCCCATCCTACCTCCCACCTTGTCCCCGTCCCCCAACCCCAGCAGCCACGGGTACCACCGGACCGGGACCCCGCTGGCTAGCTGGGACAGGTTTGCACAACCCATGCTCTTTTGGGCTGGGTGCCGTGTTCCCCCCCGCAGGCAGCCGTGCCAGCATCCAGACCGCCCTGCGCACCCTGCTCGCAGCACCCTGGCCCTCGCAGCGGGACGTCCGCTCCTGGCTGCAGCTCCTCTCCGTCCTGCAGTGGGTGCTCAGCTTCCTGCTGCTGGGTGAGTAGGGGGCTACGGGGGGTCCTGGCGGGGCGGGCGCGCGACCGCTCACCCACCTCCCCGGCTCCCGCAGGAACTGTCAGCCTGCTGCTCCTCATCTACCTGGTGTTCACCAGCTTCTGGCCCATCTCCGCACTCTACCTGGCCTGGATCATCTTCGACTGGGACACGCCGGAGAAAGGTGGGGACGGGCAGAGCCCCCCTTCCTCCAGCTTTGCAGCAGGATTGGGTGCGGGATCTCCCCTTCCTCTGGCTCTGTCCCAGCATGGCAAATGGGGAGCACCACATCCCACCCGCTCCTTCCCCATCATCATCACGGTGGGAAGAGGGATGCGGCGGGTCCGCAGGGAGCGCTCCCCGCCGGTCCTGCTGCCCACTGGGGTGGGCGTCATCTCCTGCAGTCCCTCCCTGGTTTGCAGGTGGCAGGAGGCTGCCGTGCCTGCGGCGATGGCCCGTGTGGAGGCACTTTCGGGATTATTTCCCCGTGAAGGTACGTCATGGGGAGCGGGGGTGCCAGGACGTTCCTGCAGGCTGCGGTGGAGGTATCACCCAAAAGGACGTGCCACCGTTATGTCCCCGCGACCCCCTTGTGTCCCCGCAGCTGGTGAAGACGCACGACCTGTCCCCCAGCCACAACTACATCATCGGCTCCCACCCCCACGGCATCCTCTGCGTCGGCGCCTTCTGCAACTTCATCACGGGCTCCACAGGCTTCGGGGAGATGTTCCCGGGCATCCGGCCCTTCCTCACCACCCTGGCCGGCAACTTTCGCCTACCCATCTTCAGGGAGTACCTGATGAGTGGGGGTGAGCGTCCGTGGGCAGCCGCCTGCCACCCTGCCCTCGTGGGCAGCCCTGCAGGCACGGCCAGTTGTGCTGGCTTGAGCTAAGTGGGTGCCCCGGGGGTGCACCCCCTGCCCGTCCCGCTCCTGCCCACCTCTGCCTGCTGCCACAGAGGGTCAGAGCACAGAGGGGGCAATGCCCACGGGCAGGGGGGCTCCAGGGGGGGTCCCCAGTCCCATCTGCGGGCAGTGCTCTGCCTGCAGCCTGCCTGCGCCCTGCCTGAACTCCACCCTCACCTTGCTTGTACCCTGTCAGCACCCTGTCCGCACCCTGCCTACACCCATCTGTGCCTTGCCCACACCTTGCCAGCACCCTGCCTGCACCTTGCCTGAACCCTGCCTGCAGGGCGGGCAGCCCAGGGGACCCCACCCCTGGGAGCTCTCCCGCAGCAGGGAGCACCCTTGCACTGTCCCTTGCGTGGTCCCACCAGGCATGGTCCCTCAGGGGGTCCCTGTCCCCCGGCCGCTGGACAGGCAGGCAGTCCCACAGCACCAATGGTTCATTCCGCCACAGGCCTGTGCCCGGTGACACGCCGTGCCATCGGGTACCTGCTGTCCAAGAACGGCACCGGCAACGCGGTGGCCATCGTCATCGGCGGCGCGGCCGAGTCGCTCTCCTGCCGTCCCGGCGTCACCACTCTCATCCTGAAGAACCGCAAGGGCTTCGTCCGCATGGCCCTGCAGCATGGGTGGGTCACGGGTACCACCACCACCACTGCCGTGGGGGTCCAGTGGTCCTGGCACCCCATCACCGCCTATTATGTCCCCACCACAGGGCCTACCTTGTCCCTTCCTTCTCCTTTGGAGAGAACGACCTCTTCCGCCAGGTGGTCTTTGAGGAGGGCAGCTGGATGAGGAGCATCCAGCAGCGCTTCCAGAAGATGATGGGCTTCGCTCCCTGCGTCTTCTATGGCCGGGGTCTCACCTCCGTCCGGTCCCGGGGCTTCCTCCCTTACGCCAGACCCATCACAACTGTGGGTGAGCATCACCCGCCGGGGCAGAGCGGATCCCCAAAAGGTGGAGGGGCGGAGGAGGATGACACCCCACGATGGGTGGCATTGGGAGGCAATGCTCAGCTCATGCCCCGGATGAGCTGAGTGTGTCCCTGTGCTGCCGGCCTGACCTTCCTCCACTCCCGGCAGTGGGCGAGCCAGTGGCAGTGCCCAAGATCGAGAACCCGAGCAGCGAGACAGTGGACATGTACCACGAGATGTACGTCCGCGCCCTGCTCAAGCTCTTCAACGAGAACAAGACCAAGTACGGGCTGTCAGAGACGGACGAGCTGCACATCCTCTGAGTGTAGCCGGCGCCGGCGGCCAGATCCTGGCTCACAAGGGTGGCTGGCTCTTGTGGGTGGGGATTTCAGCCAGCCCGGCACGGGGAACACAGGGGGGACGGTCCCCACTCTGGCCCTCCGCTCCTCCAGCCGAAAAACCTCCTGAGGTGGGAGGAAAGGAGGAAGCGAGGGGAAGGGGAGATTGGGAAAGGGTCCCCCTTGAGAGGGGTTTGGAGGGGCTGCGGGTGACACGGCTGTCCCCTGAGGATGTGGGGCTGATGTGGGGGGGCTGGTTCGAGGCTGGGGGCCAGCGATGGGCACGGTCCCCGCAAGATAACCAGGACATCACAAGCTGAGGGAGGGGCTATCATGGGAGGAGGGAACGAGATGGACTCTTTGGGGTGGCATCCCAACGGCAAGTGGGACCAGGCTGGGGAGACATCTCCCCCTGGGGTGGAGAGGGGATGCTCCCAGACTTGGGGACCCATGGAAGTGGCCTCAGCCAGGAGCTTGTGGCCCTGGGCAAGGGGTGGGTGCTGCTCTGGCCCCAGATGAGCCTTTCCGCCACCTCTGTACCCAATACAGTTTTCCAACCCCCCGCCGCTGCCTGTGTGTGCTGGGGGGGCAGGATCGGCAGCACCGCAGCTGTAGCCCTGCGCTCCCCGTGTGGGTGGACCCGCCACCCACCCGTGTCCCCTGCCCGGCAGTCCCGTCTCCAGGGCTGGGGCTGTGCTTGGTGGGGGACCCTTGCGCCGCTCAGGTGCAACAGAACAGCTCCCGGGTCCACCTGGGCCACGTTGGATATAATGGGAGGTGAGGGGCAGCAGCTGCTCTTACTGGGTTAACTGGGCTTGGGAGCAAAGTCGTCTTCGCTCTCTTCTTTTGGCTTAGTGGTGAGTGAGGGGCTCTCTGGGTACCGCTGTCTGGTGGGATGGGGATGCGGGGCTGGGACGTGGCATCTCTGGGGCCCTCTCCCTCCCCGGGCGACCTGGGCAGCTCCTGGTGGGATGTGGCTGTGTGTGGCCGCTGCCATGGCTTGGGGGTGACACCCTGATGATGCTATGGACATCCCTTCCCTAGGCATGTGTTGACAGGACTCATGGGGGGCAGCACCCTCCAAGGGCTCCCCACGGTGGGGACAACCCCGTCCTGTCCCCACCCGGGCTGGTGTGGAAGAGTCAACAGTGCTGATAGCCATCTCTGGTCTGCTCCTCTCTGCGCAGATGCTTGGTTAAACAAAAGGGCTGGGTAAACATTTGGAAAGCAAACACCTATAAAGGCAGATTCCCAAGGACTCCTGTCACCACGGGTGTCACCACTCCGGCCTCTTGCTTCAAACCTGCCCCAGCCCCCATGCTAGGGCAGAGGGTGGCTTTTCTCTGCACTCAAATGCTTTCTGGGGTGAGGGTGGGCATCTCGTCCCTCTTCCTTCTGCTATGGGAAGCAACAGGCCTGAGCGTAGAGAAAGGGGAAGGAGCTTTATTGGTGTGTGAGAGGCAGCAAGTGCCCTGTGCCGTGTCCCTCCTTGCTTCTCCCAAGGCTAGCAGTGTGACGGGGACATCTCCAAGAACCTCCACCAGGCACGCGGGGGGCCCAGCGTCAGCTCTGTCCCCAGGTTCAGCCTGGTCCCCGCACGTCGCTGTCAAGCAGACTGGAGGGCTGTGCCTGCCCAGGGAGAGACCAGTGTCCCTTCTCTTTAGGGACCTGTCAGCCCCCACGTGTCCCCAGGAGCACCTGGGATGGGATGCCAGCCTGCCTCCTCAAAATGGCTTTCTCAGTATCTTTCCTATTCCCACAGGTGCCCAGTGGTTTTCCTGCCCGGACGGACACTGGCACCTTCCTCCCATGGCATCCCAGGGCAGGGCTGGGACAAGCCCCATGGCCACCAGCCCTCAGCCCTGCAGCCTCTGCCCCTGCAGAGGCTGGGCAGGGGCAGGTCAGGTTTGGGGACCTGGGGGTGCCAGGGTGCCCACACAGAGCCCAGAGGGCTCTGCAACTCGTGGAGACCAGGAATGAGGTTACTGGAACCCCCTTTGGCCCCTCAGCACCCGCCTCAACTCCGTGCTGTCCTGGTCCTTTGGGTGTCACTGGCAGTGTGGCTGCCACCGGTGATGTTGTCCATGGAGGGGGATACCAGGGCCAGGTTGCATGTTGGCATGGGCCGGAGGCGTTGGGCTGGCCCCCGGCGCAGCCGCCCCCGGTACTTGTCCCCAACCATAAAGTACAAGATGGGGTCGAGGCAGCTGTTGATGCTGGCCAGGGGCCGCGTGATCTTGTAGGTGAGGTTGATGATGTTGAGGGTCTGACAGTCAGCTTGGAAGTAGCGGGAGGTGTAGTAGATGGTCCGGGTGATGTGGAAGGGCACAAAGCAGACGGCAAAGACAGTGAGCACGACAATGATCATCTTGATGGAGCGCTTCCTGTAGGAGGGCATTCGGTGACCGGGGCTGGAGAAGCTGGACTTGCTGAGTCTCTTGGCCATCAGGCAGTAGCACAGGACGATCACCAGGAAGGGGACCCCGAAGAGGAGGGCCATGACGGAGGAGCTGTAGTGCACGTAATGGTCGAAATCCTCGGGCTTGGTGGTGTCGTGGCACAGGGTGCTGTTGCCCTTGGAGCTGGTGGTGACAAAGATGAGGTTGGGGATGAGGCAGATGGTGACGACAAGCCAGGCACCCGCACAAATGATGCGGGCGTGCTTGGTCTTCATCCACTTCAGGGAGCGGATGGGGTGGCAGATGCCCATGTAGCGGTGGACGCTGATACACGTCAGGAAGAGGATGCTGCTGTAGAGATTAGCATAGAAGAGGAAGCGCACGACCTTGCAGAGCCATTTCCCGAAGGGCCAGTTGTTGCGGTCGGCATAATAGTAGACCAGGGTGGGGAGGGAGAGGACGTAGAGCGTGTCGGAGACGGCCAGGTTGAACATGTAGGTCGTGGTGGTGTTCCAGGGCCTCATCCTGGAGATGAACATCCACAGGGCCCAGGAGTTGAGAGGCAGCCCCACCACGAAGACGATGCCGTAGGAGACAGGCAGCAGGATGAACTTGAACTCCTCGTTGAAGACGCACTTTGCCTCCGCCACTGCGGTGGTGTTTCCTCCTGGCCAGGGAGCCAGCGTCGGTGTCCACAGGGCAACTGGGAACGTCCTCACTGAAGTGGCCATGTTCTCTGAGCCAGATCTGGGGGAGCAGTTAATAAAAGCGCATTAGTCGTTGATCCCGACCATTGTCAGGCACAAAGCGTGGAAGGGAGCCAAAGATGCCAGATTTCCCCCCTCCCTCCAGGAGCTCCGGCCACTTTGATGGTTCTCTGGTTTTTCTCAGCTTGCGCGTTCGGGCCTCGCGGGGAGCTGAGGGAGGCTTGACAAATCCTCCCCTTCGTAGCCCCCGCAATGACACCCGTTAATCATCCCTTTGAGCAGCGCGCAGTGACACCAGCGCCGCGTGGAGCCGGGAAGCGTGCCTGAGACAGAGGACCGCGCCGGCCCCGCCGGCCAGCAGCCCCACGGCGCGCCGAACAATGAGACCTTTATGAGCAACAGCAGCCCCCGGCCGGTGCCAGCACAGCCTCTTGGAAGCCGGCTCAGCCTAATTGGCACCATCCTGACAATGCTGCTCGTCCCAGAGGGCTCCTTGACAGAAGAAAGGCGGGAGGAGAAGAAAGGCTTGTCTGGGGGAATGTTATGGCCTGGAGAAATCCTTGGGGGGCTGTAAAAGGAGCCTTTGGGAGAGAGCATCCCTGGATGGCGAGGGGCCTCCAGCTGCTGGGTATTCTCCGTAGGAGAGGGATGATCTAAGGCCTGTGGAGAGGAGCTGCACCAGAGCCAAGTCCCAGCCCAAGACAGTGCAAGTTCACAAGGCAGGCAGGACATTTCCCCTCGCGCTTTGTTAGGATCAAAGGCTGGGATCCGTGTCCTCCTGGCAGTTTGGTCCCCGGGGCTGAGGTGCGAGGGCGAGCTGTCAAAGGGTTGCATTCACCTCTTGGGATGTCTAAAGTTCAGAGCCCACTTCAGAGGGAAGAGGGAGCTTCTGCCACCATCATGGTGTCCAGCAAAAAGGACTGGCACAGGATGCCCATGCCTTGGTCCCTCCGCGCCCGTCACCATCCCTGGTGAAGTGATTTTGGAGTGGCTGCTTCTGCTGGCAAGAAAGGATGCTCAGATGAGTAACCTGGAAGCAGGAGCACCTGCCATGCTGTGGGTAGAGACAAGGGTGTAGCCCGAACTGTATCCGATGGAGGCAGTGCTGGTGTGCCTCCAGTTTCTCTCGGTCCAGAGCTCACCCAGGAGGTGATGGCCGCCAGGTCAGAGGAGATGATGCTCATTAGCGGGATGCTGGTGTTGGTGATACGAGGCAAAAGGCTGCATCCTCTCAGGATGCATCCCCTTGGCTCCCTCATCATCCCCCTCCTGTTTGCTCCCTGCCTTCACCACTGAGATTTGCAGCCTGGTGGCTTCTCCTGGCAAGCACCGTTGGCAGCAATATCCTGTAGGGTGTATCCATGGGGTCAGCTGAGCTGCGATCCATCTTCTCCCTGCAGAGCCTCACCTGGAGAGACATCCCTGGGTTTACAGAGATGATCATAAATGACTCAGGGGCAGGTGGGCAGGCGGGTGGCTGCAGGACCAGCCCCACCATGCCGCACGCACCTCCGTGCTCTCTGTTTGAGTTGTGGGCTGAGCTGCAGCTTTGGGTTCACATCAAACACCCTGCAGCTTCCTTCCCGCTGCAGCTGGCACAGGCACCTGCCTGGCTTTATTACAGAGAGGAGTTCAGAGAGCAACAGGCAGGTCCTGATCAAACATTAACAGTGGCAAGAACTTGCTCTGCTTTCCCAGAACCAGGGGGAAAACCATCACCAAGCACTGGTGCCAGCGGTGGTCCCATGGGGCTGGCTCTGCCGAAGGAAACGTTGTGCTGGTCGTGCTGGTCCCAGCCTAGCAGCTGCGTCTCCCCACGCCGCGACACTGCTGATGACATGAGGCACTAGGAGATTTGTTTTCCTCTTCTAACCTCTGAGTGCAAGTGAGCATGAAGCTTTGAGCCCAACCAGACCGGAGGTACCACAGGGTTCAGTGACCAAAGCCAATGCCCATGACATAGGTCAACAAACAACTAAGATATGAAGAAGCCAAAACATAAAAAATAACAATCTGGCGTAAGAAACGTGCAAGGAAAAAGAGCTCACCAGCGTGGTGCTGGGCTGTTCGGAGGAAAGCGCGGGTATGTGGCTTCTGCCAGCTGACAAAGCCCGTGCATGGTCAGCGCTCAGCAGCGTGATTTAACTGTTCCCAAGCAAGCTTCCTTTGGGGATAATCAGCAAAAAATAAAAATGCAAAAGATTATGACATTTGCCAAGCTTTATCTCAACAGCTTTCCTGCTTCCTCATCTTAGTCACGATCAAAATCAGCGGTTTAAATTACTGATTCACACCAGTCCACCCTGAGGAGACGTCACTGCCAGGCCCGTTCCTATGCCTCGCTGATGTCCCCGGCAAGGCTCTTCCTGGCCACAACGTCTTCAGTGTGGGCTTTTCAAGAAGGGACCAGCTACAGCCATGATGAAGTCTGAGCCAAGCGTTCGGGCTTGCCGTCGGAGCAGGAGGTGGGACGCACCGCAGGGAAAGGACGTGGAGCTGGGCAGGCGATTCCTGCTCCTGCCTGGCCCGTTTTGTGGATGCAGGAGGGCTGTGATGCTGGGGAATCCCTTATCCATGGCGAGCACATCCTCCTGGGATGGTGCCTGCGGGCTGGCCCCCACGTGCGCCCTGGGAAGCAGCGAGGGGTCCTGCCAAACACCCGCACGGCAGATTATGGAGGGGAGTGAGCAGCCACCGGGGGATGTAGGGCTGGGTGAGCCTGGGACCAGCTGCCGCTGGAGCACAGGAAAAACAGGGCTTTTCTTCTTTCCTAAGCTCTTGCAAATTGCAAAACAAGGGGAAATTATGCAAAACATCCCGCAGAAGGACCCTTGTCCCTAATCGCCACGTGGTTTCTGCAGCCAAAGCCCCGGCACAAGGTGAGCGTGACCTAATTTCTTTCCGATCCTTTTCTCCAGCAGCAAGAGCAGCCAAAGCACGATCTGCCTGCGCTGCTCGGGCGCCAAGGCCTCTTCCCCGGGGACACCGGCAGGGCCGGGCACTTCCCTGGCTGCCCACCACATCCCCTGCTCCGAGGTGATCCTCTGTCTCGGCGGGGTGGGAGGTGAGGGTTTCCTTTCACCCTTGGGTGGGCTGTCCCCGTCCCTCCGCCTCCCCGGGGAAGGGCAGGAGCCCAAAGCTGCAGCAGCAGCGCAAGGGGCAGCTTTGCCCTGCGAGGAGGCAGAGATTTGAGGGATGGAGAGGAAGATGAAGGAGAGGAGGTGGCCACACCGGGAAGGAAGAAGGCCCTTGGTGATGGAGGAAGGCAGTGGCGTGTCAGGGAGGAGGATGCACGGGAGGCATTTGGGGATGGTGGAGGGATGGGGAGAACTGGCTGACGCCCACCCCACACCCATCCCGCCCCGGGGATCCCACCCCTGTCCCTCCTGGGGCCAAAGCTGCTCCCCACAGGGCCCCCCATAAGCCCAGCTGGGTTTGCAGGGCCGTGTCACGGCCATGGTGGGGCTGTCCAGGCTGCTGCCCTCCACCAGGCATGGGCTGTCCCGCCTCACCTGTGGTCCTGGGCTGGGGCAGCTCTCAGGAGCGGGGCACCCCCGTGGAGCACCGGTCCCCCGCGGGGCCAGGGGCCATGCTGGCGGGGCTGCGGGCTGCCCTTCGCCACGCTGTGCCGTCTGTGCCCGCTCCCGCTCTCCCGCTGCTGGGAGCAAAGTGCCCGGGAGAGGCAGGGCTGGAGGCGGGCAGAGGCGGGGGCAGGAGCCTGAAGGCTCCCTGCCCGCATCCCTGCCCGCGAACCTGCCCGCCCCAGGGGCTGCCCGCAGGGCTCAGCCCCGCTGCGCTTCCATCCCCTCCATCGCCCTTGCAGGCTTTGGGCCACCTGCAGCTCCTGCAGCAGCCCCCCAGACGTGGGACGTGCGGACCTCACCCATGGGGTCACAGCCCTTTCCCCATGGGGGCCAAGGACCCATGGCCACAGGGACCATGGCCCCCCACCCACGGGGCCCACGGCTCCTCACCCCCGGGGCCCAGAGTGCCTCATCCATGGGGACTGCAGCCCCCTGTCCATGGGGACCATGGCCCCTCGCCCACCCCGGGGCAGCCTCCCTGCCCCACTGGGGCCATGGGGGTCCCGGCAGTGCCCGCACCCTGGGGTGCTGCCCTGCTGGCACCCCAGCCCTATGGGGAATCCTGGGGACAAAGGTGGCCACTGCCACCTTGAGGCCAGCCTGGGCATAGTGTCCCCAAAAACGGGGCCACCTCAAGTGCCGCAGCAGCCAGGGCCCTGCTGGGTTGAGTGTCCCTGTGTTTTGGGGGGACCGTGTGCCCCCGCTGCCTGCAGAGCTCTTCCCGGTCCGGGGGATTTAACTCCTTTGCGAGCGTGCAGGTGGACGAAGGGTGGGTGCTGTGCAAGCACGTCAGCGTTGCAATGAACGGGGCTCGCTGGGGGTGAATGGGGGCACCCCGAGATGCGGGGGACCGAGGCCGAGAGCGGGCGGGCTCAGGGGAGCAGAGGTGCAAGGGGCAGCCCAGGGATGCTCAGCCACAGCGGGCGAGCGCGGGGGACCCCCGGCGTGCAGGGCTGCGCAGGCAGAGCTGGCACGCTCGGGGGGAACCGGGCCACTGCGAGCACCCGCCGAGGGCAGAGCCAGCCCAGCCCGGCGTGGGAGCCCCAGGGGCCACCAGGTAAGGGCAGCCTCGGGGGCTGGGGTTTGCAGGGTCCCCGATTCAACAAGCTCCCAGAGCAGCTGGGGCACCGGGAGCCGGTGTGCTCCCCAGGTGGTTTGCCTGGCTTGACTCGGCTTGGTACGCTCGCTCCTTGCCCCTGCGCAGAAGCAGGCATTGCACACGCGCACCCCAGTGTCCCTGAGACTTTATTCTGGATGGGGATAGCAAGGGGCGTCTTGTGAGGAAACGGCGCCGCAGCTTCAGGAGCGGCTGCTGTAGGAGAAGTCCTCTGGGAATGTCATCCGACCAGGGCTGAGCCTGGGGAGGAGGGAGCAGTCGCTGAGGCCGAAGGCAGGAGGCTGTGCGGGGCTGGGCTGGCCACAGATGCCACTGTGCCCTTGCGGGCTGCACGTCGGCCACTTGGAGAGGCTGAGCCTCGATGTCCAAAGCACCTGGCAGTCCCCACTACCCAAGCGGCCTCAACATCGCCCCTGTCCCCCGTCCCTCCCTGCTGGTGGGGCTCAGCACCTGCCTGCCCCAGGAGCTCCGTGGAGGAGAGCGCACGCGGGTGCTGGGGCAGGGATAGGTGCTCTAGGCGCTGGGCCTGAGGTCAGGTCTCCGTGACAGGCTCACCACGGTGCCCTCACCGAGCTTGCCGTGGGTGAGCCGGGGATGGGTCGGGCTGCGCAGCCCAGCCTCCAGCAGGTCCCGTTCCATGACGTCTCTGCATGTGGGGCACGGGGGAGCATGTGCTGGGGGAGCCACCGAGACGGAGTGGGGAGCCCGCACGGCTCTGGGGCATCCACGGAGATCTGGGGACTTGATATGCTCCTGCTCCTGCCCTGCTGCAGCCGCACCCCGAGGCTCACCTCTCCTCCCCCCCGGGACGCGGGGCTCTGCCAGGGACACTAGGGCCACAGGAGCTGGCCTGCACAGTGCCCCGCTTTCTGAGCTCCAGGGCCTGGGGGTACCTGAAGGTCTCCAGGTGGTCCCAGCCATGCTCCTGCAGCCCTTCCGTGTCCCGCTGCAAGCCGAGGTGGCCTGGGCACCCGCCAACGCCGTGGGACCGCTCACCCCTGTCGCAGGGCCACTGGGGAAAGAAGAACAAGGACACATGTCCGCAGCGTCACACCAGGACCACAAAGTCCCCACCTTCATGTCCTCAGCCCACATGAACCGGGCACATTGCTGCTCCTCCACCTTCCAACGTGTCCCCTTGCCTGCGCCATGGCGGCTCCACCAGGCAGAGCGCTGCCATGGGGATGGGACCCTGCGTTTGCTGGTGGCCCTGTGGCCAAAAGCAGGTCCCCTCCCCTCCCTGAGCTCCCCAAGCCCCCCAGCTGAGTTCCAGGGCCCCATGGGAACCACAGCAGTACCTCTCCAGGGCGGCTGTGCTGGTAAGCATCCTGCGTGCACTTCGGCACCTCCCGGCAGGGCCGCGGGGGTGGCTCCAGGGCGCTGTGGGTCTGGCGCAGCAAGGTCTTCTGGCTGTCCCCTCCATGCTCGGGGGAGGCCCGGTCCAGCTGGCTCAGGTGGGTGGCCATGTGCAGCGCCGTCAGTGAGCAGTCACCCAGCCCCGGTGTGTCCCTCGCCAGGACAGCTGATTTGGGTCTCTTCTGCCGGCCCACACCAGGGGGGCTGAGTAGGTGCCCAGGGGACAGGCGCCCGGGCACACAGGGGGGCCAGCCGCCCCACCGCTCTTCCTCTGAGGGTGAAGGGACCCGTGTCCCACAGGGGCTCCGGCGCCGCTGGCACCTGGCCGGACTCTCCGCCTGCCTGTCCTGGGCTTCGCCGGCGCTGGAGGCTGGCACCCACGCGTTGGGGACCCCCTCGAAGATGAAGTAGGCTGGGTTGGTGTAGCCAGCGGCCGGCTCTGGAAGGCTGCGGGGCCGGCTCCTGCAAAGCACAGCGGGAGAGGGCTCAGCAGGAGCATGGCCGGGGCTCATGGCGGGGCTGAGCCCTGCTGGGTTACCTGAGGCGCTGCAAGGGTGGCTTGGGGCACGTCGGAGCATCTGCCACTGGCTCGGCGTCCTCCTCCTCGAAGCTGATCCATTCTGCAAAGGCACTGAAGTCTGGCCTCTCTTCACTGCCTACGGCTGGGGTCCAGGAGGGCAGCGCGGGCACGGGCAGCTCTCGGCCACGCCGTGCCCAAGCGTGGCCCCGAGCCCCCATGCCCAGGGCGACGGAAGGCAGGTGGTGTGCGGCTGCCTTTACCGTAGAGCCTCTCGCGGGTGCTGTGCCTGTCCTTGGGGACCCGGACCTTCATCCAGCCACGCATGGAGCCTGTCTCCTCGCCACGATGGAAGAGGAAGGTCTCGAACTGCTGGGCCATGCTGCCGATCATTGACCTCATCGCGATGCAGCACTCGCCTGCCGGCACAGCACACGCCTGCGTTAGCCCCCCCGGCGCAGCTCTGGGGGCAGGTGAGCCCCCCATATGCAGCGGCACCCTGGAGTGGGGTGGGTGCCAGGGTCCCTTCATGCTTGGCACCCCCTGTGCCACCGTCCCGCACGCACCGTAGGACTCGCAGCTCTCCACACCCTTGATGCTGAGGAGCAGGTGCTGGTCCCCCAGGTACTCCAGGTCTGGCAGGATGGGGTTCAGCTGCACACGGAGAGAGGGGTGCTTGGGGGGGCTGCCGCAGGGTAGGGTGGCACAGGGGTGGCTCTGTCCTGTGGGGGACGGTGACAGCCCCTGGCACCCCTTGGGTGCGGGTATGGAACTAGCAGGAGGCATGGGGAAGAGGAGGGAGGAGGATGCTTGAGGGCTGGGGGAGCCAGCGTCTGCGTACCACCGGCAGATGCTTTGCAGACCAGCCCAGCTTGAGGAAGCCGGGGATGTCGCAGCTCTGGGAGGTGTTCTCCCCGCTCCGCTGGGCCTCTGCCGGGGGAGAGCGGGGGGCACAGCTCCAGCCGGGGCCAGCTCAGCCCCGCGGCACAGCCCCGGCACCCCGGCCCCGCGGGGCCACCTCACCCTCCAGGCAGTAGGAATGAAACTCGATGTAGCACTTGCTGCGGCTGGCGGTTTTCATGATCACCTCGATGCTCTCCCACTCGATGAAGGCCAGGGGCTCGGGGCCGGATCCGGGAGCTGCGGGCAGGCACCAGCGGGTCGGCGTGCGCTGGCCGAGCACCCATGGCCAGGGCTCGCCCCAAACCGGGTGGGGGGGGTGACAGACCGCCAGCCCCTTACCCTTCTTGGGCACGAACTGCGACGTCACTCCCACCTCGAAGGTGGCAAAGACGGGCGAGTGGTCGCTGGTCACGATGTCGTCGGTGCAGCCTGGATGGCGGGAGGGGGCAGCGGGGCGACGGTCCCTGAGCCCTGGGCTCCCGGGCAGCGCCGGCCACCCCAGCGTCCCCCCAGCCCTGGGGTCTCACTCACCGTAGGAGTTACAGACCACGTGGGTCTCCGGGTGCGACTTCCACAGGATGCGGTCGCACCACGAGGGGACGTTGATCCTCACCTAAAAATGGGGAAAGCAGCTGGCTTCAGTGACCCCCTCGAGTCTGGCTCCCCCCAGCCCAGAAAAGCAGCCCAGAAAGCGAGCTCCGTCCTGCCCAGACCCCCCTGGGGAGGGAACAGGCTGGCAGAGGCGTGGGGGCTGCGCATCTCCATGCAGCCTGCCTGGCACCCTCTGAGCCTGCCATCCCCGTCCCCCAGCAATGTCCTGCAGCTCGGCGGGAGGCTCCGGGAACTCACCCCCGTGGGCTTGAACTTCTGCCACATGTAGCTGTCCCGGGAGCCCCGCTCATACCGGTACGTGGGTGGGAAGGAGATGTCGCCCTCACCTGGGAACCAAGACATGGAGGTGGCATCGGGGCCAGCATCCCCCCCGTCCCCACAGCTGCAAGAAGTCAGGGAGAGGCCCCATGGGGCATCACGGTCCCCATCCAGGGCTCACACTGAAGGCTGGCACCCCTGGCCCTTCTGACTGTCCCCGTGCTTGCACGCTCTTGGACGCAGAGCCCAGGGACCTGCCCCGGGGAGGGTTGCATGGTGCACGTTGGTGTCCCCCAGGCTTTCAGCACCTCGTGCAGGGCTGTGCCGGGACAGCGGGCAAGGTCTGCAGGGACCCTGGGTGCCGCTATCCTGGGGGGGGAGCACTGCCCTTGCCCCCACACTCACTGAATCGCAGGAACACTTTGTTCTTGTCCCGCTCCAGGTTGAGCTGGTCAACAGTCAGGAGAGCGTCAAACTCCTTCTTGGTTATATGGGCAAGGATGTCCTGCACCAGGGGAGGAAGGCGCGGTGAGCCCCGGCTCCTCTCGCCCCTGTGGCCGCACCGGTGCTGCTGCCAGCGTGCCGCCGTCCCCAGCTGCCATGCCTGCAGGGTCCCACCTGCACGTCCATGTCCAGGCGGTAGTTGAGGTCCCCGAACCAGAAGAGGTGGGTGAAGCGCAGGGTGAGGTCGAAGGCGCCGAGCCGCTTGTCACCCAGGACCAGGGAACGCAGGATGTCACTGTAGTTCTGGTTACGCCTGCGGGTGAGAGAGCAGCGCCGTGTGAGCAACCCTGGGGACGCCTCATCCTCACCCTGCCCCTGCCAGGTGGGGACAGGAGGGGGACAGGGACTGCCCCACAGCCCCTCCAGGCTCCTCCAGCCCCTTGAGACACCCACCTGCCCCGGGGCAGCCCTGTTCCCCCCAGCCCCACCATCACCTGTGGGTCTTCTCGCTGCCGGAGGCCAGGTGGCAGTTGACGAAGCCAAAGGAGGTCCCATTGAAGAGGAAGGAGACACCCACGGCTCCCTTGTTCCCTGCAGGGATGTGCTGAGCACTGAGCTCTGGGGGGGGCTGGAGGTCCTGGGATGATCCAAGGCTGCCCCTGTGCTCCGGGGCATCCTCCCCACCCCATCCCCATCCCTACCCAGTGTGTTGGCAATCCCGGTTTTCACACTGGAGGTGTGGACGTGGCTGATGCGCCGCTCGTGCTCAGGCTTCACCAGGACCACGATCTTGATGCTCCAGAGGCATTGCAGGGCGACCTGCGTGAGGATGGGGGGACGGAGAAGCAGCAAGGTGAGCCAGCTCATCCCTGAAAGGTGGCTCCTGGGGAGGGCATGGAGACCATGGGGCATAGGAGGTTCCCCAGGCTGAATTTAGGGTGGGAGAGGACTCTGGGTTTGGGGGTAAGAACCCTGTGCGATGGCTGCTGGCAACTAGCTCCCTGAGACTGCCGGGGGTTGTCTTTAGCCTGCTCAGCACCGGGTGCCTCCCCAGGCACAGCCGGCGGGGTCCAGGCTACGCCCCGACGTTACCACTCGGTAGTCGATGGCCATCAGGGTCTTCAGAGATGCGCGGAGGAACTCGACCCACTCGCGGTCGCCCAGGGAGTTCTCCTGGGTGCCGATAACGTAGATGTCGTGGGGGATGCAGGCGGTGGTCTCGTCCTGCGTGCGCCCCAAGCCCCTCGAGGTCAGCCAGGAGGCGAGGGAGCGGGGCGGCGGCGTGCTGCCTGCGGGCAGGGGACAGCGGGTCACCGGTGGGGGGACAGCATGCGAGGCTCCTCGAGCTCCTCTCCAACCCCAGACCCTCTGCATCTCCAGGAGCAGCTGGGGATAGGAAGCATCGGGCCAGCCCCATGGTCCACCCACGTGCATCCCAGACTGATGCTGGGATTTCCTGCTACCATCCAAAACCCTCCCAGTACCCCAGCTCCTCTGTTTCCCCGACAACCACCAGGCAAGTGGAGCACGACAGGACAGACAAAACAAAAGTGGCCAGGTCGGGGTCTTCTCCAGCCTCCTCCTCCCACCGAGGACCAGCTCAGACCTCAGGTTTCCTGAGACGGCTCCCTGCAGCCCTCACCTCCCAAAACCCACCCAGGCTCATGAAGAGCCACGACAGCCTCCCAGGACACTGCGACCTTATCCTGGCCCCTTACCCATGTTCCATGTCCCGATGTACACCGAGATGAGGTCAGGCTCGTCCAGGTTGGAGTGCTGGATCTTCATCAGCTGCAGCAGCTGGCAAAAGGCCTCTCGCTTCTGCAGAATGATACAGGTGTCTTAGGGTCCTAAAGGGGATTCGGGAGCCGCAGCACCCCAGAAGGTGCTGGTGGTGGCATCAGGTGGACATGACCCCCAGGCGTAGGAGCCAGCTTGCAGAGGTGGTCTCAACCCTGAGACCACTCATTTGCTGCATCACTACATAACAGCTCGCTCTTCCCCCAGGACACCCAGTGAGCGCAGCCGGTGCCGCTTACCCGTGCGCTGGGGAAGACGAAGTCTCTGCTCAGGTTCCTCTGCGGCTCCCGGTCGTACACCAGCCTCGCCTTGCTCTGCACGCTCTGGTATTTAATCAGCTGCAGGACTGAACGCTGGGTGTGAGGGCAGCAGTGGTGGCCCCCCGCCTCCCACCACAGGGGCAGCAGGCAGCGTGGGATGGGGGCTCGGGGATGCGACCAGGCAGGCAGCCCATCACCCCGGCATCGGGCCTGTGCCAGGGAACTGCACGGCCCCGCAGCGCCCCACCAACAACAGGTGGGGGGCCAGCAGCCCCTTACTCTTGTCCTGCGGGATGGTCTCCTCCGGGGACCCGCTGCCCCGCTTGGTGATGGCCACCGTGCCCGACTCCACGTCCACCGTCAGGGCTGCCCGCTGCGACTTGCCCACCTTCACCTGCAGACGGGGACGCGGTTCCCGGGTCAGCCCCGCGCCTGCCCTGCCCGAGCAGCGACGCCGGGGCCCAGCTGCACCCTCCGCCTCACCTCGAAGGTCTGCACGGCCAGGGGCTTGGCGGCCGGCGGGGGGGTCACCGCCACGCTGGGCAGCGCCAGGTTGTGCCTCGACACCGTCTCCTGCAGCGACTTCAGCACCTGCCGGAGAGACGGGCACCGGTCTGGGGGCACTGGGCTAACTGGGAGCCCTGGGTACCCTGCACCAGCCTGTCCCACCCCGAGGGGCACCCCGGGGCTGTGCCCCCGCCAGCAGCTTGCTTTGCCAGAGGGTTTAATTTAGGTGAGGGGTTTGCTGGGGCAGAGTGAGGTTCCCCAGCCCAGGGAACCAGCAGAGCCGGGCAGCGGCTGTGGTTAGCAGTGGCCACGCTCCCCCTGCACCCAGCTGGGCTTCCCCAGCCTGGCGTCGTGGCAGGGGCAGGCACCTTCTTCTCCAGCGAAGAGAGGAGATGGTTGACGGTAGATATCTTGTTGAGGAGCAGCTCAAGGTCTGGATCGCTGGTCAGGAGACCCTGAGGGGTAGGACGGACATTTTTGGAGCAGCACGATGGCACTGAACTGGTGGATTCCTCCGCGTGGGTCCAGGCTGCACCCCAAGAGCTGGGGGTCCCTGAGGTCCGGCAGGGGAAGCAGCTTCCTGCCCGGAGCATCCTGGACTGGGCGCAGGAATGAGTCCCTGCTTGTCCCCAGGCCACGGGGGACCAGATCCCCTCTGCCAGCTGTGGGAACCCTGGCACAGACAGCGCCCAGGCACCGGCAGCACCACAGGGCATGCAGCACCTTTGGGTGCCAATGGGCATACCAAAAACGCCCCGACCGCCTCCCCTGCAGTCCAGCTGCACCCAGCCGAATGAGACAGGGCACCCACAGGCAGCTCACCTGCTCCCTGGCTGGGCTGCGAGGAGATGCGGGGGGGTCGAACACCCTGGCCAGCGTCTCCAGACCCGCCAGCGTGAAGTCGATCTCACTGCAGAGGAGAGGAGCAGGTGAGAGCCAGCGCAGGCATCTCCTGAGCCTCGGCGGCGATGCTCAGCCACCACGAAGGGGACAGGGCTGAGGCAGGGGGCCCCAGGGGCTGCCCCCCCCCCCCCCCCCCGGCCGCTCGCCTGTGCAGCGCCCGGCAGGCGGTGACGAGCGCGGTGCTGAGATGGCGCAGCTGCGGGTGCCCGTGGCGCAGTGCCTCCAGGTCCAGCTGCAGGTGGTGGTTCAGGTACTCGGCCATGAAGCCCATGAAGTCGCTGGCCGGGCTGCAAGGGCGGGTGGGCATTTTTGGAAAGATCCTTCCCCAGAGCATGCCACCCGTTGCAAGGGAGGGGTGGCCGTGCCCACCCCGTCGCCTCTGTCAGCCTCGGGTGGGCAGGGGCACGTTACCTGCTGTGGACCTGCTCCTGCAGCCTCTGGTGCAGCTGCTGCGAGATGTGGGTCCGGCCGGCGATGGGAGCGCTCGGCCACGTGCCCGCCCCGGCTCCCCCGGACGGGACCGCGCTCGCCGTGTGCCCGCCACCTCGGCCGTCCTCCCCGTCTGCGGGCAGAGGAGCCAGCTCAGCGGGACCCCCCCTCCCCGCTCGCAGCCTGGTGCGGTCCCCACCGCCCCCTCCCTGGCTCACCCGAGTCCTCGTCGGCCGCCTGCCTCGCCCGGTGCACGGGGTAGAGCAGGGGCGTCACCAGCCCGTTGTTGGGCTGCTGGTAGGCGCCGATCAGGTCGGGAAGGGTGCGGAAGCACTTGGCCTGGATGCCCTGGATGGTCTGGGGAGGCAGAGAGGGGGCAAGCACCGTCGCATCCCACCCTTCGCCAGCTCTGCATGCCGGGGCAGCCCTTCACTGGGCTGCGGACCAGCCTGCCATGTCGAGCTGGTCTGTACCCCAAAATGTGCCCATGGTGAGCTGTAAGTGCCAGCTGGATGCCAGCCCCATGGGGAGTTCACCCCTGCCCCTGGCAGGGCAGCAGAGCAAGGAGTGGTGTACAGAGACATCCACCTCGGGCAGCGGATGGGGATGCTCCCTAGGGACCCTTGGGATCCTCTTTTTAGGGTGTTAGAAGGGGTGGCTGCAGAGAGCCAGGTACCAGGAGGAACCGTGGAGTGACACCAAAGAGGGGAAGCGAGGCCGAGCCGGCAGCCGGGACAATTGTGGGGACAGACGTCACGGGGCTCGGTCCTGCGTGGCCAGGCTGGGGCAGGGGGCAGTGGCAGGACGGGGGCAAGCGTTTCGCTGCACGGCACTGGGCGGGCTGGCAGCAGCCGTGGGGCCGGCGGGGAGGCAGCCTTCCCAGGTGGCCCCGTGCCGAAGGGGTGGCTGCAACGCGCTTGCATCCTGCTGTGCCGGGCGCTGCAGACAGCTCATGCAAAAAGCAAACCGCACCGCTCGCTCGCAGCGGTGCTGTGCCGGGGAGGGCAGGCAGATGCTCTCTGGGTGCTGCACGGCGGGGGAGGCGAGCAGCCCGGACCCTTCACACGTGCATCCTGCCCACAGCCCAGCTTGCAGCCGGTGGCATCCCCTGGCGTGGCTCCCAGAGGTGTTAGCCAGGGCAGGGTAGTGCACCCAGCCTCTGGGCACCCACCGCTGCACCCACCTGCACAGACAGCAGCCCCTCATCATCAGGGAGGATGCGGTAGGTGTGGACATGCCGCTGAAACCTGGGAGAGAGCAGATGAGGGGACCCCATCGCGCCCCCCACGACAGCGTGGGCACGTGGCAGCGCTGGGGAATGCCTGGCACCCAGCCCCGATGCAAACGCCCCGTCCCCTCTGCAGAGAGAGGAACTGAGCTCTCATTTCTGGAAATAAAAGCATCACCCTCAGCTCTGGGTCTGTACCCGTTTGCAGGGGAGGATGCGCAGTGTCCCTCTGCCTCCACACAGCACCCTGCCTGCAGCCGGCACGGCCACGACACTCCAGGGGCTCAGCCGCCGCGCTGCCAGCATTCGCTGGGGCGCCCACGGCCCTGTGGCTCCCTGTGGCAGCGAAGGGTTTTGGCCAGACAGAGCCTGGCACCATGCTCCCCGTGGCTGCGACGAGCACGGCCGTACTCGCTCCGAGGCCACTGCACATCCCTGCCCGTGCCGCCGTCCCCTCTGGCATCGGCCTGACCCCTGACTCGGTGCCGGGGTGCTGGCAGAGCTGGGGCGGCTGCCGGCTGAGCCCCCCGGCGTGCCCCGCGCCCCCCGCACCCCCTCAGCACCATGTGTTTGCAATTTGCCCCGCGCGCCGGGCCAGGCCAGCCGTAGGAAAGGGGGTGGCATCCTGCCAAACCCGCCGCGGCACAGGCACCGCCCCGCGCGCTCCCCGCTGCAGACGTGTCGCTCGGCTGCAGGAAGGGTGCAGGCAGCAGGAAGGGTGCAGGCAGCCCCAGCGGCAATGCCCTCGGGGGGCTGTAAGCCCGGTCCCAGGTGTGGAGATGGCAGGGGGTCCCGTGGGCAGCAGGGGGATGCAGCCCCCAAGTCCCGGCGTCTGAGATGTGAACAGTGGGCGTCGCGGTCCGGATGCGGCCGCATTGGGGGTTGGAGGGAGAGGGGATGTTTGTTTTCGCAGAGGGAGGGCGATGCGAGTCAGCTGCTCCCGCTCCCGCGCATGGGGCCGGGATGGCGGGCAGCCCAAAAGGGCTTGGCGTGCCCTGGATTTCGGGTTCTCCCTTCAGCAGCCCTGGTGCTGCGCAGGGCTGCTGGCCCAGGCTTCTGCCTGCTCCCGAGGACATGGGGTTTTCCCCTGGTCCGACTTGGGGATCACCCGAAAACCCCTGTGTCGGTGAGCTGCATGCCCCTCTGGCATCCCTGCAGAAGGCTTTTCCACAAGGTTCTGGCAGTGCCAGCCCGAGGGGCAGTGCCGGGATTGCTGTGCCTGGAACCCGGAGCGGGGAGAGGGACTGAGGGACCCCGGCAAAGGACAAGAGAGAGAAGCCACGGGCAGAAGGCAGGCAGGTGACTCACAGGAGGCAGAGGGCATATGCCCCCGAGATGGACTCGCTGTCCCGCACCAAGAAGCAGCCGTCCCGCCCGGCCTTGGCCAGCAGCTCCTCTGCCACCACCCGGCTGATGTCCCGGTGGTACCAGCTTGCTGCCGCCATCCTCCGAAGTGGTGGGACACCGGCTGCGCTGTGTCCCCGGCCCAGCCCCGCATCGGGGCTCAGCGGTGGATGCTGGCCGTCGGCTGGCCCACGGAGTTGGGTGGGGAAGGCGAAGGTGGGGATGGAGTGTGGGGACCAGCCCCCCGGCTCCCGAGTGAGCCGGTGGCTGGAGGTCCCAGCAGGTGATGTGCAGCCACCAAGGTGATGCTCATGGGGACAGGGTGCCCCGCGGCCAGGCAGCGTGGCAGGAGCAGGACCGGGGGGGTGGCTGGGGGAGGCTGGGGGTCCGGACGCTCCTCATCGCAGGGGCCTCCAGCCTGCGGGGTGCATGAGGGCAGAGAGGGACAGATCAGTGAATGGATCTTTCCCGCAGGGGAGTGACCCCGTGCTGCCGCCCCAGTCCCAGGGCCACCATCCTGCCCCGGCGCACGGCGAGGACAGGCCATGCTGGCATCCCCGCCGCACACGGAGGCCCGGACCTCACCCGACACACTCACCGTCCCTTGCAGACATGGTGCGGGGCTCCTGCAGCTCTTGTGGGGTGCTGGGGGCAGCGAGCCGAGCTTTTGGGGTGCAGCCAAGCAGGAGCGGAGCTGCGATGCTGCACCAGCTGCTTCGGCTTCCTCCCGCAGGGCACGCCGGCAGCCCTGCCTGGCACACGCTGCCCGTCGGGGCGGCAGTGTGGGGTCAGGCAGCACCCGTCCCGGTGCACCCGCTCCCCAGCCCCACCGCCCGGGCCCACCCGCTCGGTGCCCCGTGCAGCTCGCTCAGCACCGCGGCGGCCGCCGTGCTCTTCCTCCTTCTCTGTGCTCTGCTCTCCCCGCCACCAGGACCAGCCTCCTCGCTCCTCCTCCCGCTCCAGCCCCGCTAAGAGGGGAAGCCTGCGGCCACGCAGGGCTGAGCATGGCTGGGCGCAGGCAGGAGCAGTCCTGGAGCAAGGGCTCTGCCTCTACCCCACTCCCCGCTGCCTGTTTGCAGGCAGGCGGCTTGTGGGCAGCAACCGAGCTGCCTGCTCCCAGGCAGCTTGCTGCCCGTGCTGGGGCTGAGCTTTGCCGTTGGTTGCCAGCTGCAAGGAGGCAGAGATGCTGCAGGCATCGGGTGGCTGAGCGAGCCGTGTGCCCGTAATCACATTCATGTCATCGAATCTGTGGGTGTCCTGCCTCTGGGCAGAAGGGAAGCGGGGTTCAGTGGCTCCCGGGAAGGACTCGGGAAGGCAGAAGGCTTTTCCTGGCTGCAGACAGCACCAGGGTTCCTGCAGCTCCCAGGCGCAGACCCAGAGGTTTTGCTCCTCGTGGCCAGCGGTGAGCGGGCGGTGCACGTGCCAGCGGCCGCCTGGGCAAGTGGCTGGCTTGAGCTGCACTAGGGTCATTAGCAGCAATTAATTACAGATGAGTAGCAGCCACCATCTGCTGCCGAGGCGCCTGGGAGCACCAGGGCTGCTCCGGGGGGAGATGGGACAGCGGATTCCTGCTGGAGAAGGATGAGGACGGAGTGCCGTACCGAGCCACGCTCCGGGCCGTCTGCCACCCTTGGCATCACGAGCCATCCCCTGCAGCCATAAGCCCAAAGCAAAGGGACCGACCCCACCACCCCCTGCCCCAGCCCGCTGGCAGGACTTGCCAAAAGCCCCTGCTGGGGTTTCCTCCTGGGCTCCCGGCCTCAGGAGGAACCTGTGGCCAGGGCCACCAAGCAGTCGGGCAGCCCACTTGACTTTGGGCTGGCAGCTCCGGGCCGCACGGCAGCGGTTGCATCTCTCACCAGCGCCTGCCACGGGGACGTGCAGTGACGGAGCGTCTGTGCTGGGACGGCGGCTGGAGACCCCCATCCTGCTGGAGACCCGCTCCCACCAGTGCTGCTCCCTCCCATTACTTAACAGCGTGGCAGTAATTCCCCGCAGCCGTGGAGGCGCCTGGTTTCAGATTAATGCTGTCTGCACCGCTTAATCCGGATCAGGGGAGGAAGACCTGGAGCTCCGAGGGGCTTTGAGAAATCAGCAGCGCTGGCTGCGAGCATTTACATAAGGCAGCTGCGGTGCGCGGTGCCAGAGGCTGAGCCGGGACGTTGCCAGATGCACCAGCACCCGGAGAGCTCTGCCAGCACCTAGGGACAGTTGTATTTTGGAAGGCCACGTGGGTTCAACGGTGCCAGTTTGCTGGGGGGCTCCGGCTCCACCCGGGCTCCCCTTGGAGGGCAGACCCTGCGGCCGAGGGCACCGAAGCGGGAGGACGCGGGAAGCCCCATGGCCATTCCCCGGGGAGGCAGGACGCAGCAGGGCACTGTCCGTCGGGAGCCAGGGATGAAGCCGGGCCCCCACGCACCCCACCAGCCCCATGTCCACCGGCGTCCTGCCCCGCTGGAAGCGGCCGACTGAGCTGTGCTTCACGCGGCACATGGACCTGGAGGGATGGGTGGGACGAGGCAGACGAGAGGAGCCTTTGGCCATTTATTAAACAGGAAAAAGGAAGGAGCCCTCTCTCATTTCCCTATTATTTTTAACACGATGCTGCATCCCCCAGCTTCCTTCCCCAGTGCTTGGTTCAGAGCACGGTGTGAGCGCGGGAAGGGATGTGGTCTGTCCGTCTCACCACCGTTTTGGGGGGGGAAATCTCTACCCCCCCCACCTGGGCAACCTCTCCCTGGCTGAATCCACCCAGTTGGGATTAAACCGAGCTGAAGACACCCTTAATGAAATCTGCTCTCCATCCTCACCGAGCTCTGCAGACCCTATGGCCCCGGCCCTTGCGAACCACACCGGTCTCAGTGGCCTTATTAAGAGCCTAACGAAGAGCGGCAATCAGAGAGCTAGGGATTAGGTGCCCTGGGCACGGTGCGAGAGGCGGCTGCTCCACTGTCCCCCCCGGCCGGGCAGCGGGTGTCCAGGTGGGGCTGCCTCCTCCTCCTCCTCTTCCACCCACTAGCGGAAAGGTCACAGTTCACGTGTCCCCCCGACCTTGGCAGAAATAGCACCCGCTAATCTACAAACTAAGCAGCTCTCCTGTGTGCAATTAAAGAGATCACAAGTCCCGGCCCTGGGCAACGTGTGCTGACAGCTAAAGCCTTGGGCAGCTGGGCTGGTGGGGCTGGCAGGGCTGGTGTGCCGGCTGGGCTCCCAGTGGCTCCCAGTGGCTCCTGGTGGCCCACGGGGCCGGGGGCACAGGTGGGCTGTGTTTGGGAGGGGTTGGTACCCAGGTGCTGAAAGTTGTTGTGCTGACCCAGGGTGCTGGGGGGGAGCTGTTGGCAGCTCTGGGATGGAGGCACAGCGGTGAGCAGGGACGTGCCGACCTCGGCACTCAGCGCTGGGGGCTGAACCAGAACCAAGTGTGCGCTCAAAGCCAAAGGGCCTGGCTGAAGCAAGCAAGGGCTTGAGCGACGCAGGAGGTGAGGAAGATGAGCGGGGCCTTGCTGGAGCAGTTTGCAGGCTGCCCCGGGCTCTCCTTGGGGTCTGTGCCCCAAGGATGCCCAGCCTGGGGGCCGCATCCATGCAAGCACCCTGGAGCCACCCCTGTGGGAGGGGGAGCCTGCGCCCCGGCAGCGGCCAAGGAAGGATGGTAGCAGGGAGCGCTTCTCTCCCGGTTGGACGCAAGGCAAATCCACTCTGTGCTTTCAACAGTTTTCTATTTGCAGCAGCAACCCTTGAATTAACGATGTGCTAATTGGGTCAGGAGAGGCCAGCCCACGGCGTTATGAAATGATGTGGGGCTGAGCAGGTTGCCCAGCGGTGCCAGGGGATGGTGGCAGGTCTGTGTCCCACCCCCGAGGGGTGCCCAGCCCTTCCCTTCCCTTCCCTGCTGCTTCGGGGGAGCGAAGCCTGGTGTGGGAGCTGCCGCTGCGGCCCCGAGCCTCGCGTGTGCCTTTGCTGATGTGCAAAGGTGATGGGGCATCCCTGCGGCAAGGGTGTCCCGTGTGCTCTGGACCACAGCAGGTCACCTCTAGGTGACCAGCCAGATGGGCACGATGGCCACGCAAGAAGCTGCCTGCACCTCCTGTCCATCTGTTAGCCATTCAGCAAAGTGCGTAAGGGAGGGATAAAACCGGGCAGGTCCCTCCCTCCCCTCTGCCATCTTCATCCACCCTCGTGCCCTCGGCTCGCCCAGCTCCATTGGCCATGGGAGCGGTTGTAGAGAGCTCCTGTGGGAATCTGTGCCCATGCCCCTGCCAGCACCCCTGCCCACCGGGAGCAGAGCTTCCACCTCAATTACCATCACCTTGCTCCTAAGCCTGCTTTGCCAATCTCCGTAAGCTGCTTTCTCAGGGCTCCAGCAGCAGCCGTATTTATAGCCCACTCTTACTCATGAAGCGTCTTCCCAATTAATAAACTAATAGGATTCTTCCCGAAAGAACCTCTCCCACGGTATAAACACACACACTACGCACCTCCAGCCAAAGCCGCGCGGCTGAGATCAGGTGCCAGGGGAGGGACCACCGGGAGGGTATAAGAAGCTGCAGGACTGCGAGCAGCCGATAGCGACTGGGTGGCGGTGGGACGTGCTGGGAGAGGAAGAGGAGAGCGTCTGCCTGTCCATCCGCTGCCAGGTGAGTGCTGCCTGCTCTGCTGCCCGGGCCCTGCCAGTGCTTTGGGGCATGGATTCTGCTGTTTTGCAAAACACTTGGGGGCAGGGGCATTGGTGCTGGACTGTGCCTGGAAGGAGAGTGGTTTGGGGCTGAAAGGGGAAAAATGTGGCCAGAAGGGTTTCAGCATGGCTGAGCCAGAGGGCACGGGTGGAGGGGTTGGGTAGCAGCGTGGGAGAGCTTAGCCAAGCCAGGAGGGGTCCGAGTCCCCTCTGTGGGGCTTGGGAGATGCAGGGGAGGAGTTCAGCTCTTCTCTCCTCCACCCTTCGTCACCTCATCCCTCTGGAGAGGGCCGAGCCCGCGGCATCGCTCTGCTCCCGCTCCCTACACACCTTCTCTTGCTGCTGCCCAAGAAACGCTGCAGGCGAAGATGCCCACGCTTCGCATCCTACAGCGCCTGAGGGCATCAAAGATCTTGTGTTTGGGACTAATCCCTTGTTTTCCTGTGGGGAAGAGGATCACCTCCTCCCCCCATATCAATTTCTTCTTTCTTCACAGCATCCCTGCGGTTGCATAAAGAGGCAACTCTGCCCACGCGCCCCTGGGGCTTAAAATCCTGCCTGGGCTTAAGCTTTGCTAATGTCAGAGCTGCCTAACTTTAAGAAGCTGAGCTCATCCCACCTAATCTCCTGGCGAATCAGCTGGTGATCAGCGTGATATTTACGGTTTAATTCTGGATGCCAGGCTTGAGCAAGCAAAACGCAGGCGGCAGTCGGGCAGGGCTGGGCAGCCCCGGCCGGGCTCCTGGCGTGAAGGTAGGGAGGGCTGCCAGCGCTGCCCTCCCAGAGCCGCTCTGCCGCTGCCGGCCTGGGATGGGGACGGAGGGGCCGTGGGTCGGCGCCGTGCACCCCGAGACCCCCCCGCCTGCCTGCGGTTAAGCTGCCTTCGACCTTTGTGCCTGTGGTTTCCTTGCTTTTCCGTGAGTGACGGGGCGAAACGAGCCCATTCCTGCCGTTAAGCCATGACAGCTGATTTCCTGCTGACAGGAAAAATTCATAAAATTGAAACTCCGTAAGCCCTTTTGTTCATTTTCTTGCCTTTCCCAGCCTTGAACTCACTCCCTTGGGAGTCACCACTGTGCTTTCTATTTTCTGAAGCCTGTCTTGCCCGGGCCATCGCTCTCCCTTTTTCTTTTCCACCTCCTCTTCACTGCCTTTTCAGCCAGGGGCGAGGGGCTGGCTCAGCTCGGCTGCCCGGCCGGGTCTCCAGCCACCAGCATGTGCCTTGTGCTCCGTCCTGAAGCCGGGCGGCCCCAGCTGAACCCCGAGCGCCCGAGCTCTGCAAAGGCAAAAGGCCCAGCAGCGCCGTGGCCCTGCGGTTCACTGGGCCGTGAATGATTCCGTCCCGCTGGCTGGCGATGGCCGGCGGCTGCCCCTTTGCCACCGCCTCGCCCAGCACTTACCCTCCATCTCTCCCTGCAGATCCCCACCTGCGCAGCCGCTGACTTAAAATGGCAGAAGGAGCAAAGTAAGTGTCTTTTTTTCTTTTTTTTTCTTTTTTTTTTTTTCAATTGGGATGGAGCAGGGTGCTGCGGGACAGGAGCAGAAGGAGAAAGCGAGCCCCCCGTTCCCTCTACCCGCTGCCCCCACGGGCGGGTACGTGAGCTCGCCGTAGCAAGATGGAGCAAGGCGTCGCAGGGCCAGCAAAGCACCTGCTCTCCTGTTCTGCGTGTTGGTGCTTCTCACTTGCCCGTAAGACACAGCCAGCTAATGCACTCCCTCCTCGATGGGCACACGCTAAGCTCAGGAGCAGGACATCCCCCGAGGCAGCCGGGTTTGGCTCTGAATTTGCAGGACACCGAATTCCCGGAGGCCAGGATGTCCCCGCACGCTCTGGCGTAGCGCTTGGGGATGCAGCGTGCTTGCCGGCAAGCCCTCTCCCTCCTCGCCCCGGGCAGATGAACAGTCACCTCCTCCCTGCCTGCCCCAGGAGCGGGCTGTGCCGCATCCAGCCTCATCCAAGGCATTCCCAACCCATCTGTCTGTGTTTCCTCCGCAGGGTGTTCAAGAAGACCAGCCCCAACGGCAAGGTGAGTCCATGCACGCAGAGACGGGACCGTGCACCCCGTCCCTGAGCGCGGCTCAGCCCAAGGTGCAGGCTGTGCCGGTGCGGAGGGGCTGCGGGGCTCCTCCGGGGTGGCTCTGCCCGTGGAACAGGATGCGGGCTGGGTATCCCTTCCCTTTGAAATCTGATTGATTCCTGCTCCACCTGCCACGATGCCAGCACAGGGCTTAATTTTCAAAATAGAAATTAAAAAAAAAAAAACCCAACCCTATATGAATCCTTAAATGCAATGCCTGGTCCAACGCGCTAATGGCAGGGTTAACGAGTCCCCCGACACCACCCGGGGCTTCAAAGTTTCAGCCAGTTCCATGGCAGACACTAACCTGTTTCTTTCTCTCCTCTTACCGTGTGCTGCTTCCAGCTATCCATCTACCTGGGGAGGAGAGACTTTGTGGATCACGTGGAGTCGGTGGACTCCGTAGGTGAGTGGGAAACATGGGCAGCGAGCAGCCGGGGAGACCAGTCCCTGTGCCGGTGGTGGCTCACCTCTGCTTCCCACTGGAGCAGGAGGAGCAAGGGCAGCTCCAGAGGAGCAAATGTCCTGTTATCCTGCAAATACCCTTACAGCAGAACAGTGGGGAAAGGGACAAAGTCCCTTTGCAAAACAGCCCAGCCACGCTGCTGGTGGAGACGCTGGAGGAGGCATCGTTGTCCCCCTGACTGGCAGCTCCCCTCGGTCACCTTCCCAGCTGCTGAGCAGATTATTTGACTTTAAAAAGCGCTGTATTTTTGCAAGGATCTTCCTGGGCAGCCGAGCTCACCGGCCCTTCTCTGCTTGTTTGCAGATGGTGTCTGCCTGATCGACCCCGAGTACCTAAAGGACAGAAAAGGTATTAAGACACAAAATCCAACATTGTAAGGGGAAGGGATGGAAACCGGTCCAAAGCTCACAAGCAACCTGGGACTGTAGTCAGGTTAAAACCGCAATGGGTCATCTACAGCTCGTTGTACATCAGTGCCATGGCGGCTGACCTGGAGAGGACAGCTGCCTCTTTCTTCTCGTCTTTTCCACCTGGGGCACCAGCTCTGAAGCCACCCGTGCCTTGCAGAATGATGCAATGAATCTTGTTAACCTGGTGTTTGAGCTCTGAGTCCCGATAACAGGGTCATACTTCTAAAGAGTTATTAAAACAGTTCTTCTTTCTTTCCTCTTTTCTCACCCCCCTGCCTTCCCTTGATCTCACCCTTCCCCTAACCCCACTCCTCTCCGTTTCCATCCGCTTCAGTGTATGTGACGCTGACTTGCGCATTTCGCTACGGCCGAGATGACCTCGACGTTATCGGGTTGACCTTCAGGAAGGACCTCTATGTCCTGACCACCCAGATCTTCCCGCCGGTGCCAGACCAGGCACCCAAAACCCTCACTCCTTTGCAGGAGAAGTTGACAAAGAAGCTCGGGGAGAACGCCTACCCCTTCACCTTCGAGGTAGGGGCTGCTCAGCTCTTCCCGACTGCTCGCCTCCATGGGGCACACCAGGGGTCATCTCTGGGCATGCTCTTTATTTACTTTTCTCTCCCTTTTCCTCTCCTGCCCAGATGGCCACCAACCTGCCCTGCTCGGTCACCCTCCAGCCGGGACCAGACGATGTGGGAAAGGTGAGCTGCTGTCCCCGACCCGCGTCGCCTGGACCCCTTCTCTCTGGCAGGGGGTTAAGTTGTGGGGTGCAAAAAACAAGAGCTGCTTCTCTTTCATGGGGACTTGGCCCGCGGGGTGAGGGTTGGAGAGGAAGGATGGCTGGAGCTGGGACCAGGGTCTCTGGGGATGCAGTGGAGGAAGGAGGGGAATGAACCTAAACCTCAGGCAGCTCTGAGCCCCTCCTGCTTAGTGACCATATGTGTCCCCCCAGGCCTGCGGCGTGGACTTTGAGGTCAAAGGATTTTGTGCTGAAAATCTGGAGGAGAAAATTCACAAGAGGTATTTGCAGGGGATCCCTTTCCTGCAACATGGCCCCAGAAACAAACCACCACATGGTTTTGGGGTGGCCAGCTTAGGGGTCGGGCCGAGGACCTGCCGTCAGCCTGTGTCGCACTTGGATGGGGTACTTTGCCCAAAGAAGGGGCAGTCGTCCCCATGTCAGCGCCCGCCACGTCCTAAGGGCAGGCTGCAGCTTGCATCCTTTGGCGAGAGACACTGTGATGTCCCTGAAGACAGCCGAGGAGTCCCCCTCGAAGGCTGTGTCAGCACATCCCTGCCGGGTGAACTGGGGGTGACCGCTTCTCGCCCCGCAGGAACTCGGTGCGCCTCATCATCCGCAAGATCCAGTTCGCACCCCTGAATACGGGGCCACCCCCAAAGTCGGAGACCACCCGGCAGTTCATGATGTCCGACAAGCCCCTGCACCTGGAAGCCTCCCTGGATAAGGAGGTCAGTACTGGGGCCGACTCCTGGCTCGTGCCACCACATGCATCCCCAGGGACGGGGACCGGGACGCCCGGTCGCGTAACTGAGCCTCTTCCCACTGCAGATCTACTACCACGGAGACCCCATTAACGTGACCGTCAACATCAACAACACTACCAACAAGATTGTGAAAAAAATTAAGATCTCAGGTGAGAGGGGGCAGGAGAGGTACGTCCCGGTGCCCACCGCATCCCGGCCTCCCCGTCGGAGATGGGGACTGCGTGCCTGTGCCTCTGCTGCATCACCAGCGCTGCACCCTCTTGTCTCTCCTCAGTTGATCAGATCACAGATGTGGTCCTCTATTCGCTGGATAAATACACAAAGACGGTGTGCACCGAGGAGATAAAGTAAGTGAAAAAGGGACTGGGGGTGGCATGGCATCACGGCCAGAGGGAGGAAGAGAAAGGAGGAGGAGGAAGAGGAGGAGGAGGAGGGGAGAGTGAGGGGTAGGCGGGTTGGGGAAGATGGTTTTACACCAGGCAGCAAAAATATCAGGGTTAGAAGAGCAGACGCAGAGGAAGCAGAGGAGAGGGAAAGCCGTGGACACCGTGCCCCCCAGCGCGAGCCGGCGGTGTCGGCTGGGGAGGTCCCTGGGGGAAGGTGCGCAGCTGCCCCCCCCGGGCTGCTTCCTCTCCTCACTTTGCATCTCTGAGGCCAGCTGCAGCCTCTGTGCCCCTGAGAACCAGGAGGGCTGCAGCGAAGGCAGGGGAGCAGAAAAAAGAAGTGGTTGTATAAGGGAACAACAGGAGGAAACGGGCCCAGACGGCTGCGTGGGGAGGGCAGGCGGGGAGGTCTGGCTCTGCCCAGGTGCCTGGCGCGATGCTGAGCGTCCCCGGCGGGTGCTGAGCGCCCACCAGGCCGGTGCTGGCTCTGAGCTCTCCTCTCCCACCCCTTCCAGCGAGAACGTGGCAGCCAACTCCACCTTCTCCAAAACGTACTCGGTCACCCCCATGCTCTCGGCCAACCGTGAGAAGCGAGGCCTTGCTCTGGACGGCAAGCTCAAGCACGAGGACACCAACCTGGCCTCCACCACCATGTAAGAGCCGGGTGGGCTCCCCCGCTGCCCGCCACGGCTGGACCCGTGCCTTCCCCCCTCTCCAACAGCTTCCCGCTGCTCAGGATGCTCTGGGCTCCCACCAAGGGTCCCCCACACCTCCTGCGCCCACCCCATCCAGCTGGGAAATGTAAGGATTTTGTGATATGGCCGCAGACACACGTCTCCATCTCATGGGAGACGTAGCCTCCCAGTCCCAACCATCATCCACAGGCCCTGCATCCCTCCGCAGAGCTGCATCAGGTCTCATCTCTGGAGTAAATCCCAGCTCAGGCAGCTCAAGTGACCTCCAGAAACAGCTCTGTGGCTTCAGCCAAGTGGCCTGCCCTCCCCTCTCTTTTACTGCCACGTTGTGTTGTCTTCTCCTGCTACACCCCAGTGTGAAGCGGGGCACGGAGACAGCCCCGGGAGCTGCTGTGGGGGGAGCGGACGGGGTCTGCGAGCAGCACTGCCCGCCTCACCGCTCCGCTCTGCCTTTCTCCTAGCCTGAGGCCCGGCATGGACAAGGAGGTGCTCGGCATCCTGGTGTCCTACAAAGTGAAGGTCAACCTGGTGGTGTCCCGAGGAGGGTGAGGCTCTGCGGGCGCGGGGTCGGGGATCGTCCCCTTGGACCGGGCTGCGGGATCTTGTCCCACCGGGTAGATGATGAAGGGATTCCTACCATGGATCCCCTTGTCCCTGCCCCGGGCTGTGGGGCAGCTGGGTGCTGGGCTGCTCTCTGACTCCCACGCCTTCATCCCCATCGCCGCTGCCCTTCACCCCTATTATAAATCATCTTCTACCTTATTATAAAGCAAAGTCTAACACCTTCCCTCCTCTGCCTTCTCTGCCTTCTGTCCCTTCTCTCCCGCTGCCGCAGCATCCTGGGGGATCTCACTTCCAGGTAAGGAGGGAGCTGCCTGCGGGGCCAAGCGAGGCGCGGCGCTGGGCAGGTTTACTGAAAGAAGTGCTTTTCCTTCCAGCGACGTTGGCGTCGAGATGCCCGTCATGCTGATGCACCAGAAGCCTGCAGATGGTAAGCAGCTCCTGGGATACTGCTGAAACAGGGGGCGGGGGGAAGAGGCAGTCCCCGTTCAGAGGGGAACTGGTAGAAGCAACGCTGGTGCAGCCACCTCCGTGCGAAGGGCCCGGCTCTGCCCCAGCACCCCTGGCTGTGGGACAGGCCGAGGGGCTCCGGCTGCGCGGCAGCCACCCTCTGTCTGGGACTGGCCGCGGGAGCAGCTCTCCTCCCCGTGGCGCCCCAGCTGCCACCCACCTCAACGTCTCTCTTTCCAGAAAAACACCTGAGCATTAAGAAGAGATGTTAGTTGAAATGTCCTTTCTCTATTAACCTGCATGTGTGTCTCTCTCAATCCTTGCCTCCCTGTGCTTTGCTTATCAATGGACTACAGATAAGCCAAGGTAAAGGGATGTTTCCTTATACCTCAAGCCAGTATTTCCTCTAACACATTAGCCGAACAGATCCATCGCCGATGGATGTGATGCCTCATTCCAGTTTGAGATTACAACCTGGGATTAAGTCATCCAGGCCTCAGAGCCCCGAGCCCCTGTGTCATAGCAGACAGCGTGACACCCCCCAAGGGGCACAGGCAGCAGGAGCACTGTCACAGGCTGGGAGGGTTCAAATGCTGGGCTCGGCACGCGTTCTGCAAAGTTCCAGCGTGTATTTTACAACCCCCCCTGCTGCAAACGCAGCAGCCTCTCCTGCTGCAAGCCCAGAACCTCGCCCTGTCCCTCGGAAGCAGCCGGCAGTGCGGCCTCTCCCAGTCACAAGTGCCACCGCTGGACAGAACATCCCCCGCGGCCTCAGTCCCCATCCACCCCGCGCTGCGGCCCCTCGGCTGCTGGAAGCGGCGCCGGTCACAGCCCCGTGCCCCCGCACGCTCCCCAGTGCCGGAGCCGCCTTCTCCTCCCACGACACGAGCTTACTCCAGCTGAAGCCACAGCTGGGGTTGCTTCCCTCCGGGAAGCCACAGCATGCCAAACCCATTCCTGGCAGCCACGGCCACCAACCAGCCCCGCAGCCAGCCCTGGCTTGCAAAGCCCCCAGAGGCTGGTTTTTGTGTCTGGTTACACCCTGCAACGGGACACGAGCACTGGGGTTTGGAGCCTGGAAATTTGGGCTGCAACTGCAAGGCTTTCGCACCAAAGCCTGTCAGTTTTCCAGCTCAGCGAGGATTATTTAAACTTCCCGAGGAGGAAATCTCTTGGCCTGTCCCCACTGTTGCTCCCTGTAGATTTTGCCAAGTCGTTTCACATTCGCAAGCTTTTGGAATCGGTTTTGCTGACTCCCTTTTTCCATTTTCTTCCCCCACTTTTCATTTTGCGGCTCTCTCTTGATGTCATCCTTTCGCAAGGAGGTAACTAATCTCTTTGTCTCCGCTTCAATTTCTTTTCCTTTCCTTTTTTCCCTTGACAATGCAAAATACCGTCTTAAAAAAAACGCCAAAAGTTGCAGGCGAGAGCCCAGCTCCTCCGGTCGCGCGCGCTCGCGATCTGTCCGGGATTTGTGCGCTCGGGTCAGGCCGCGGCTCGCAGCGACCATTCCGTGCGGGGCGACGGGGCCGGGGCGAGCGCCGCGTTGTCTCCGAGCGGGAGCAGGGTTTGGGCGCCAGCCGGGATTCCGCCCTCTTCGCTGCCGTGCAGCCGCGGGCTCACCACGCTCCGCTCTCCCTTCCAGCGAGGAGGACATCATCATCGAGGAATTCGCTCGCCAGAAACTCAAGGGGGAGAAAGACGACGAAGACGAGAAGGAGGAGGCCGACAAAGAGGACAGCTAACCTGCTGCCTGCCCGCACGGAGAGCCACCGGTCCCACGCGCCCCCCGGTTCGGGACGTAGACGCCCGTAGCGCGTTCCCCGCTGTACCGCACGCGGTGCGGACACCTGAGATGTGTTCCCCCTAGGCCCACCCGCCTCCCCGGGCTCCTCGCACNCCGGGGCCGGGCCTCCGCCCGGGGCTGGCCCCGCAGTGCGGCGGCTCCCGGGCCGCTGTGGCCGCGGCCGCGCCGAGGGAGAAGATAACGGGCGAAGCGGCGCGGTTCCCGGAGCGCGGCCGCCGCCTCCCTTGCGTCTTCGTCTTTTGTAGCTGGCAGTTGCCTCCCCTTTGCACCCCTGGCCTCGTCACGTCTGGATGAGTTGCATCTTTTTCTCGAAATCCTGGTATTCTGTGCTGCATCGTGCGCTCTAAACCTCTGACCGTCCCAGCACCGCAGGTCTTGGAGGCATTTCCAGAAGCTGATTCCCCTGCCTTACCCAGGCGGGACCCACGGTGCTGCTGGCGGACGTCTGTCTAACCTGTTTTTAACCCTCTGTTCACAACTCGCAACCTTTCTAGGCGGTGTCTTCCTTTTCCCTCTTTTCTTCCATCCGTGCCCTTTGAATGTTTCTTGGCTTCGAAGCTCCAGCTTCCCAAGAGAAGACTGGAGATCTTTGGTTCCTGTCTCTTGTTTGTTCTGCACTTTGCCCCTTGATAATATTTGGAGACAGAAATTCACATTTTTTTTAAGCAAGCCACCAACGTTTACTCTGTATCTTAAACCTTGTAATGAAGAAGGGATGATAAGTCTCGAGCGTTGCTTTTCTATCCAGCCAGAGGCAGCTAAATCGAGTCTTGTTTTGATGTTTATGCCTGTAAGTCCTAGACTCGGTGATTACATAAGTGGCAAAACACGAGTAACAAAGCAGATCTATGGCTTGCTTAAAGCGAACAAAGAGTTCTTTGTCATATGCATCCCATCGTACCTAATTTGAGGACCAAGTTTTCATCGTGATTAATTTTTGACCTACTGAGATTGATTGGGCTGAACGTGCTTCTGGCATCTTGTGCATGGATTTCTGAGCCGGTTGTTTCGCAGGAGGGTGTAGCTGGGAAGTAGCCTTAGGTTGGCAACTCCACTCTGATGACCAGCGCCACCAGCGTGTCACTCCCAAAGCAGTGGTTATTTTTTTCCACTGCTGCTTGAAAGTAATTTTTCTCTTCTTTTGTAGTTGGGAAGACCTCTCTGATCACCAGGTTTATGTATGACAGTTTTGACAATACTTACCAGGTACGTAGTAGTTGGGAGTTTTTTGGGTTTTTTTGTTGTTTCGTGGCGGTTTTTTTATATATATATAAAAATATATGGGTACATCTATTCCCCACTATGAAAATACATGCCTGTGAGAACTGCTAGGGGCGAGCACGTTTCTCCGTGAGATATCAGTTCAATATCATATGTAAGGTTGTAACGTGCCTTGAAATGGAGATGAGACTTCACGATTAAGCCCAGGCATCTAGTATGATGGCAGGAAATACAGCGTACAAAAAAGAAGCAAGGTTTAGATCGTGTCCGGATATNGCCGCCACGCCGGGAAGCCCGGCTGCGCGCAGGACGGCGCTCCCGCCTCCTCGCACCCAGGGGCGCCGGCGAGGGGACGGGGAGGGTGGGCCGCAGGCCGGCCGAGCGCCGCCGCCAGCGTGTCCGTCGTTTGCCCGCGCTGCGCGANGCGGACGTCTGTCTAACCTGTTTTTAACCCTCTGTTCACAACTCGCAACCTTTCTAGGCGGTGTCTTCCTTTTCCCTCTTTTCTTCCATCCGTGCCCTTTGAATGTTTCTTGGCTTCGAAGCTCCAGCTTCCCAAGAGAAGACTGGAGATCTTTGGTTCCTGTCTCTTGTTTGTTCTGCACTTTGCCCCTTGATAATATTTGGAGACAGAAATTCACATTTTTTTTAAGCAAGCCACCAACGTTTACTCTGTATCTTAAACCTTGTAATGAAGAAGGGATGATAAGTCTCGAGCGTTGCTTTTCTATCCAGCCAGAGGCAGCTAAATCGAGTCTTGTTTTGATGTTTATGCCTGTAAGTCCTAGACTCGGTGATTACATAAGTGGCAAAACACGAGTAACAAAGCAGATCTATGGCTTGCTTAAAGCGAACAAAGAGTTCTTTGTCATATGCATCCCATCGTACCTAATTTGAGGACCAAGTTTTCATCGTGATTAATTTTTGACCTACTGAGATTGATTGGGCTGAACGTGCTTCTGGCATCTTGTGCATGGATTTCTGAGCCGGTTGTTTCGCAGGAGGGTGTAGCTGGGAAGTAGCCTTAGGTTGGCAACTCCACTCTGATGACCAGCGCCACCAGCGTGTCACTCCCAAAGCAGTGGTTATTTTTTTCCACTGCTGCTTGAAAGTAATTTTTCTCTTCTTTTGTAGTTGGGAAGACCTCTCTGATCACCAGGTTTATGTATGACAGTTTTGACAATACTTACCAGGTACGTAGTAGTTGGGAGTTTTTTGGGTTTTTTTGTTGTTTCGTGGCGGTTTTTTTATATATATATAAAAATATATGGGTACATCTATTCCCCACTATGAAAATACATGCCTGTGAGAACTGCTAGGGGCGAGCACGTTTCTCCGTGAGATATCAGTTCAATATCATATGTAAGGTTGTAACGTGCCTTGAAATGGAGATGAGACTTCACGATTAAGCCCAGGCATCTAGTATGATGGCAGGAAATACAGCGTACAAAAAAGAAGCAAGGTTTAGATCGTGTCCGGATATGTGAGAAGCCTTGAGGGAGACGGGGAGAAACATTGGTTTACGGGGTTGACTAACGGAGAAGAGGATGGTCAGGATGCCTGACGATGGATATGGAAGCCTCAAGAAACGGAGAGAAAGAATAAGATATGAACGTGCTTGTGATAGTTCTTGGTCTCTACCATCTGAGTCCAGAGCGTATAGATAGATCTGTAAGTAGTCAGCATGGTATATTCTCTCTTTCTTTTTTTTTTTTTTTTTAAATTACCGCTATTTTTCTTTTTTCAACTAAAAGGCTATAGATAGAAAAAGCTGGGGAAGTCTCAGCAGGGAAAGAGTAGGGTAGGGATGAAGAGGCTGAAGATGTGTAAGAGGCCTGAAGATTTCAGGAAGACTTAGTTGCATCAAAAGCACTTAGCGGTATTTCTAGGGAATAGCAAATATCTTTGAGGAGGATGAGACTGTGGTGTTCTCTTTAATTCAGGCCAGAAAGAGTTACTGTTTTAGGCTGGAGTCATTTTAAGCTGCTTACAGGAAGAGAGGATTGTTTTCTTGAGGACAAGTCATGCACTGGAACTGGATCCTCTTGCGCTTTCTGTGTTTCTTTTCCTGACTCTTGTAAGCTGCTCTCGTGGATTTCTCTGCTTATTGTAGTTGTTATAAACTGCTGCAGAAAATAGGGCTCCCAGAAATAAGTACTACCTGCAGAAATTGACTGCTGTGGTCTCTTCTAATGTTAAATGGTTCACGTTCTGATGGAGGCCTTTCAGAACACGTTACACTGCCTGTGTTTAAGACCAGAGATAATCCGTCTAAAATACTCAAATCTGTTGCATCAGGAACCTGTCTCCTGTTTCCCGGGTTATGATGGGCTCGGACATCTGCTTGATTTAAGTGCCTGGGAGCGCATCGAACTCAGTAAATGTCTTTGTACTGGAATTGCTGTACAGCAATGGAAACGTGAATGGAAGGAGACTTACAGAAAGAACTGCCTGGGAAATAAAGCTTCTGAATGTCGCTGGAAAGGAAGCACATTCTCTACTGGAAAGGCCTGAATAAACATCGCTTTTCAGCTTTCAGCACAGTTGCCTGCAATCTGTAGATGTCATTTGCCCTACCTTTTGGTTGTTCCTAATAAGATAATTCTTACCAGACCGAATTGCCGTAGACCAGAAAGAGATGCCGGTTCAGCTGTGTTAAGATGCATGAATGTGTCTGAGGCTGAAATCCAGGCTCAGAGGTTCTTGGGCGGTTGAGAAGTGTTGGAAGAATGATGTGAAATGAAGGCGGTGCAGCTATCCAGATTGCTTTGTTTTTTGTCAACTGTATCGAAGGCAAATGACTTCAGCGGCTTAATTATAAGTTTGTGAACGTTTTTGAGAGTTTGTATAGAAGGATCTGATTTGCAGATGCTGGAAGGCAAGTTGCAGTTACTAATGCTTTTCTTCTTTTCAGGCGACCATTGGAATTGATTTCCTGTCAAAAACAATGTATCTTGAAGATCGCACGGTAAGTGAGGCGTCTGTGTGATAGCATGGCAACTGCAGTCATGGGAGCAGCAGTCGCTGCGCGTGCTGCTTCGCCTGGCCGTTCCTCCAGCAGCTGCTGAAATCCCACAGCAGCCTTCAGAGGGACAGCCTTTGTTGAATCAAATCACTGACCCACTCTCCTGTTTCTGACGCTTCTTAATACCTGACACCTCTAGAATGAAGTCAGAATCCTTCATGCAGAATTGGGGCAAGCTCATGTCCCTGTCCCAGGGAATGGCCTGTCTGCTATATGTTCCTTAGGCGTAGTTTGCTCCCAGAATTTGCAGCTCTGCCTGTGGGATTGTCAATGTAAATGGATCCGAGCAGACCCCAGGCAGTTCCAAGTCTTGAAGTCATTCATGATTACCAGTGGTGGCATAGTTCCTCCGAGCAGAAAGGCTCCTTTTGTAACACAGTTCTGACGTACTGTTAATAAAGCAATTTTGGATTGAGCTTGCAGGAGGGTCCTTTTTGCATAGAGAGATCCCTCAGCTCCCTCTCCTGTCTTTCAGTATTTGTCTTTTCGTTAGTTCACGTTTTGCTAGTACTTGCCTTTTTGCTAGTCTTGCTACTGGCTGAGAATTATGAAACTCTTGGGGGGAGGAAGGGGCCAGTGGTGCGATGGAAGTCCTTTGTGTGGCTTGGGTCTGTTGCTGCTGAAGAAGTCTTGGCCCAGGGCGTGTGGTGAGTTTCCTGGGCGCTTCTCTGCCATCTTAGCCAGTGATTCAGTATTAGAAAAGGCCTCGCTTAATCTTTGTTCGGGAGAAACTACTTGGATAATTTTCTTCAATGGTACTGGCCGTGGCAGAAGAAGAAAAAGATCTTGGGATCTTTGCTTGACGCCTCTGAAGGCACATTGGAATGCCTGTGTGCTGCTTTCAGCAGCGTAGTCTTGATTTCTTATGGCTGTATAGGTCAGGTTGTCATTCACCTGCTGTCCAGAAAATACTGTTTTCTTTCCGATGTTGGATATGCTGTTGGCTTTCCTGATTATGTAAGTGGTCCACAGAGCCCATAAAGCCTGTAAATAGCAGAGAGGTGCTGAGTGTAGGTAAGAGGAGGGAGAAACACAAGCATGCAAGCTAGGAGAAGTCAGACATTGAAATACTTTCTCGGATACGGCTAATGCTGCGGTTTTCAATCGGCTTGGACTGCTGTGCTTGACATGAAGAACGCTAAGCCTCTAACTGTGGCGTATGCTTTGGCATATTTGATACATCCTTACACCAAATAGTATATCCTGAAATTATACCTGTGCCAGATCATTCGGCTCTGAATACGGCCTGGGTAGCACGTACTGGCCAGCAGAAGGGACAAATACATGTGGAGTTGGGTTCTTCGAAACCGTCCCCTGTAGCCTCCCACAGGGGGCAACTGTAAGTGTGCCATTTCCAGCCGGTTGCCGGTACGCTGGGAGCTGTGGCACTAAGTGAACTGGAGCCACAAGAAGGTCCCTCCTCAATCCCAACTGTCAGGCTGACCGTTCCATGTTACAGCTACGGCCTCGTTCTTGAAAGACCGAGTAGTATTTCCTTCAGTGTGTCTCGCTATCTTCCCAGACTTGTTGGATTTAAGCCCAAAATAAGCCAGTCTAGAGGGTGTTCGCTATCCTGGCTTGTACCCCACTACTGTGTGTCAGTACTTGGCACCAGGCTTTCAGTGGATTCACCGGTGGCGGGGCGATGATGTCCTTCTGGTTAGGAGTGACCGCATCTAGCTAGCCGTAGGCTGCAGTCTGCTTGTGCGGCTGTTACAGCCAGAGCCCTGACGTGGCAGGATGCGCTGAGGTATGTATGCTTATTTCCCTCGTTAGCAGATGGTGTGAGAAGGTACTTTAGGGATATCTTGGCTTTATGATTAAGTGGAAGAACGCGTTCGCATGTGCAAGTTATTAATGGGTCTGTGGAGGGAGGGAGGTTTCTCAGACACGCTAGGCTGAGGTTACTGTGAGAATGCGGTTAGAAGTATTGTTGGCTCTTTTCACATTTCTGTTCCATTTTAACTTTCCTTTTGATGCATTATTTTTGCTTCGCAATTTTTTTCTTTTAATTTTTATTTCACTTGAGTTTTGGTTTTGTTTTCCATTTTCCTGCTCTTCCCCTTCCCTCTTCCCCTACGCTTTTCCATTTCCCAGATCAGGCTGCAGCTGTGGGATACAGCCGGCCAGGAGAGGTTCCGCAGCCTCATTCCCAGCTACATCCGTGACTCTGCTGTGGCTGTCATTGTCTTTGACGTTACAAGTAGGTATTGAGCCGGAGTGTCTGCAGGGGCCTTGCCTTTAACATGTACCTTTTTGTGCATTGGAAGTGGTGGTGTTACTTGAAAGGAGCTAAGATAGGCCGTCGGCCCCTGTCGGGACTGTAGGTGTTTCATGAGCTGAGGGGAAGTAGCAGAGCATCTTCCCTCACAACCAATGGTAACTCCATCCCATAATACAGAAACTGGGGAACTGGAAAACTCTGGTCTGCTCAAACTATGGAAGTGATACGCAGAGGATTGGCAGGTAGGTGAATAGGGATGGTGACTTCTTGTGTGTCTGTGCTGATTGGAGTGAAAGGTGATTGGTAGCCTTTGGAAAGCTTTTTACTCTTTCTCGTTTGGGGTTGGTTGGTTTGGGTTTTTTTAAAGTCAGAATTATTTTTTTTTCCTTTCTGGATAACTAGCAAGGTAATAGAAGTAACGGCTTTAGATGCCAAACGAAGGAATGCTGTCAAAACAGTACAACGCTCATTTAAATAAAAGCTCTGTAGCAGCTTGTGAGGGTTTAAGACTCCCATTTCATTGAAGAAGAGAGCTGGCGATCCATATGAGTAACCAGAGAGCTTTTGGAAGAGAAGAGATGTAACCGCCGTAATTGATACAGAATAAACAAGCTTAGAGGGAAATCCTCTATAACTCTTGGCATGAATGTTTTGGTATAAGATACGAAGATATGAATACAATTATTTCATTATAACTCCTTGTTATTTATTCTACTTGATCTGGCTTTTTCAGTTAAGCTACAGTATCAGCATAAATATCTAGACAGGATATCTACCAGTGAGCCAACACCATGTGGACAAAATCTAAGTGAAGAACGTAGCGCAGATGAAAAATCTCTGGCCCACCTTTATTCTGTTGCAAACTCTAACTGAAAGTGATGCTTTACGGACCGGGGGTTGGTTTCGCTTCGGTTAACAGAAGTGCTTAACAAACGGAGACTTCTGATATGATTTATCTTGCCTATTGAGGGCAAGCAATTATATGGTCTTTCTCCCGGTTCGCTAGCTTAACTAGTTGACTCTGGGAGGTTTTCTGGTTTGGTGCAAACTAACGTAAAACTGAAGTGACCTGTCTGGGGTTTGAGGAGTGCCGAGATGTTCACGTGATGACTCTGTGCTGGGAACACGTCTAGGTGAGAGAGCGTGGCAGGCGGCATAGGTTGGCATCTTTTCTCCCCACTGTTGTGACAGGTACAGGATGCTGTTTATCCAAGCAGAAAAATCTTACCACAATCTAGGCTGTTCTTAACAGCTTCCAGACGTGTCAAAAATAATTAAGTGATAGCTGATCTCATCATGCTTTGTTAATGGTCTGATCTGTTCAGATAATTTCATTTTTTTCTCGTTGCTACTCTTTGTTCTGTGCTTGGTGACTGAGAGGCTTTTAGTTTTCTTGTGTTATTGAAGGAACGTGCTCATGTACTTCTGAGGGCATGATGATGCTGAGCACTAGTGGGATTAGGAGAAGACAGTTGCCATTACCTTGTCTTTAGTGGTAAGTGTGTTTGGGAACCTCAGTCTCCTGTAAGTTAATGCTGGTCATGGTAGTGTAAAATAGGGACAGTCCCATAGGACATACTTGAGTGCCGGCCAAGATACTCTTAATTAGTAGAGAGAAACAGTTAGCTAGCATGTGGTGAGCTGAGAAGAAAAAGACAAATTGCTTAGTTATTGTTAATCTAGAGGGCATCTTGAAATGCAAGTGGCCTGTGGAGGGACCCATGGTTAAAGTCCATACTGCAACTTGGGCCCCTTTCTGAACAAGTTACCTTGTTTCTAAGAGAGGCTGGGTTAATTCTTGGTTGAGCACCTCTCATCTTTCCTGACCGGTAGGGTTATTAGCATGCTGTCCTGTTGGAGTGGGTTATTTATATTTTCTCTTCCCTTCCAAAATGGGTGCACACAAACTTTGACTTTTCTAGAAACAAGAAGCCACAGAAATACTGCAGCTAACTTTCTCAGGTCACTTCAGGGGTGAAGTGACTAGCTGAAGGCCTTCCCTCAAATGGTGTTACCCTTCACTACAATGAGATTACGGGGGCCAGTTCTTCCCCGGTTCTGTGGCCCTTCCTCTAGTGGCCTTTTTGACTGTGAGTCTGAAGGTTGGAGTGTGTAAATCACCAGCGTGGTAAACTTTCTGGGTGAACAAGCTGGCGTAGCAGCAATGACTTGGGGCCTATGCGGAAGCTCATAGTGAAGTCTAGAAGCAAGAGCCAGAAGCCGTCATTATCACTCTGATCTTCCAGCGCTGGTGTAATATTGTTCAAGTGCTTGGAGTTTGTCACCCTGAGTTTCCTGCAGTTGTGAAGAGCCCTGACTTTTGCTACGGTAATCAAGGCTGCCTTCAAAATGAAGCATAAGCTAATTGCTTTAACTATAAATCCTAATCTCCTTAAGCCCCAGGGCATCGGATCTACATACCCTGAGGTAGATACGATGTTGTTTTGAATCTGCTTGTAGCAAGACACTTTGCAGATGTGTGCTCTGTCCAGCTTCTATTTCTCTTGTAAACAAGCCAATTCTTGGTCCTTCTGAAACTGCTTTCTCCCTTGTAGCTGGTCTCCTGCAAGCGGCTTTAATAACCCCTGTTCTGTGCAGAAGCAGCTGCTCTCCCTCATTTCTGAACAAGTGGCTTTGTGAGCACATCTAACCAATTCATGTAATTAAGCTGGGAACCAGTATCAGCCCTCCTGTGAAACTCCTGCCTGTTGAGAATGCCAACAGCGATCTTGTTTTCTGGCAGCGTAGTGCCATTTGTACAGCTAGCTGTGTTGGGTAATGACTTGGAAGGAAATGGTATCGCTCCCAGTTGTGAAAAGCTTTTGTTCAGCGTTGTGCTAGTTGGGCATGTTTTGACCATCGCTGTTTCAAACAGGCAGGTCCCAGACCTTAGAGCTACCATATGTAATAGGTCAATTTGTGTTTGGGCACAGTTCTGGAGATCAAACCGTACCTCTCATAGCATTTGTGCTTGTTTCTGACTCATGCTTGTCTGAAAGGGCGAACCCGATGCCCTTTGTGTCACGTGAAGCTTTTGTTTCTGCTGGAACTTAAGTTGCTGATTGCCTTAATCTTGCATGAAAATCCCCATTGCCACCTTCTGGACGCTTGGTGCTGGAGAACGGATGCTGTTTTACTACTTGGGGTCTGGGCTGTGGGAATTGCATGTCTGCCATGGGGGGATTGCCCAGAAAGCTTTGATCTGAGATGCTGTGGGCTAGGAGTCCTGTGAGGACCCTGTATGTGATCCTGGTTAGACCAGGACGACTAGCTCTGTATTACTTGTTAGCTACCCCTATCAGCAGTGACCGGAGGTGGTAGCCGTAACCTAGAGCTCTTTGGGATGTGGTGACTGGGGAAATGGCAGAATCTCTAGGCAAGGAAAGGAGGTGATTAAAGCACGTTATCTAGAAACAGAGTCAGAAAAGCCAGCTTTTGTGGTGTTTGAACATTTGGGGCAAGATTACAAGGTCAACGTCAGCTTCTCAGACTGAGCTGCGTACAGTTAATTCTAGAAATGGCCTTTTCTCTAAAGGACAGTTTCCTCCTTTCTTTTCTCCCTTGCTCTCTCTCTCTGTCTCTCTGCTCTCCCTGGCCTGGTACCAGCAGGTTCGGCTGCAGCTTTGGGACACAGCAGGCCAGGAGCGGTTCCGCAGTCTCATTCCCAGCTACATCCGCGACTCCACTATTGCTGTGGTAGTCTATGACATTACAAGTGAGTGATGCTTTGGTGTCTCATTTTTTGAAATACTACATGTAAGCAGAACTAATATCCTAGAACACCAGGTTGGAAGGGACCCCAGGGATCATCTGGGTCAACCTTTCTAGGCAAGAGCTCAGTCTAGACAAGATGGCCCAGCGCCCTGTCCAGCTGAGTCTTAAAAGTGTCCAGATAGATGTTACAACCAAAAGTTCTGCAAAAAGATGACTAACATTAGAAACAGTTTTTCCCCACCCTGTTTTTCTGGCTGAGCGGGAAACGATTTATGGGTCCTTTATATGTGGTGTGGGGTGATTTGGAGAAGGACCTGGGTACAAGCGTAGCATTCTTCCGCTCTGAAAAGAAGTTTTATCCTCAGCACTCCCATTTGATTCTTCCCTACAGACTTGAATTCTTTCCAGCAAACCTCCAAGTGGATTGATGATGTTCGGACAGAGAGAGGAAGCGATGTCATCATCATGTTGGTGGGGAACAAAACTGACCTGGCAGACAAGAGGTAATGGAGGGGAGCTGGTGGCCTTGCTGCCCTGAGCAGTAAAAGCAAGGAACTGGCTGACTAGTCTGTCTTCAAAACAACTGTTGATTTTAAACGAGTTGTAAAGAGCTTGTCATGAAATTCAGATCTCTGGTTTCAAAATATACAAAGTTATTCCATTTTGCTATTCTACAGCTAGGTTTTGGTTAAAAAAAAAAAACAAAACCTGAAAAAATTCCTTTTACTTAAATTAAATATCTCTATACCATGTTTCACAATAGCATATTTTGTCTGATTTTTCTTTTTGTGCTGAGATAAAGCCAAAAAGATGTCTTGCAAAAGCAAGGAAATCTGCCTTTTTTTTTCTTTTTTTTTTTCTTTTTTTAAATAATCCTATTTACATGACACTCTCTGCATGTGTAGCTGTAAGTTCATAGGAAAGTTTCTTCTTGTTACAAGATGCAGCCTGAGATTTTACAGTATAAATCTAAAAGGTTTCCCTCCAAGCGTAAATTTCATGTCATACGTAACACAAATTGTGGTGTTGTGGATGTGTGAGAGGAAACTAGATGAACAAAAGCAGACTTCCCCAAGAGACGTAAAAAGTTAATTAGACTCTTAAAATCACGTGGACTTAAGTTTTGAGACATGTCATAAAGCATTTTGCTTTTAAAACTCTCGATCTTACAACGCCACTTCAACAAACATAACCAGTGTAATAGCTTCTTAGAAGACCACAGGCTTGCCCTTTTGCATTTCTGTTTCAAATTCTTCTCTTGATGGTTGATTTAGCAAAAATTTTGTTTAATGTTTTCAAAGACTTTCATTCTTTGTGAAGACATCAGAAACGGTGTACATTAGGAAAGATTTTTATTTTAATGGTTAGTGTCAGTAGTAGTTGGCAAAGGGAAGATGGAGTAAGCCACGCAGTTCTTTACGGTTCCAAAACTTTAAATTGAACCATCTTCACATACACCAGGTACTCTAAAATGTCAGAGGACATATGAAGCATTGAAATGATGGAGAATTTTTACCTGACACAACAGAAAGCATCTCAAAAAGGCAGAGCTGGGAAACAGCTGGATCTTGTAATGAAACGAGGCCTTATGAAATCAAAACCTTGTCCTTGGGCTGTTCGTGAGACACTTCTGATCAAACGAGAACAGCTTGAAAAGCCTCACAGGTGGAACATAAATGTTTTCTCAGAAAAATCTTGCACTGATATCTGAACTGCCTGTTTGTTTACTCTCTTTCTTGGGATGATGGGCCTAGCAGGGATCTGACCGTTTCATTGCTGGATGCTATCACATTTTAAATTCTAAACCTTGCTTTACTCGCTCCTGCAGTGTACATACTGCTTCAGAATGTACTGTGATGTGCTTTTTACCTTGTGGTTTTGGTGTTGTCCAAATGCTCGTGTGAGACAATAGCTGGCATCCGTGGCTGCACGGTATGGTGTCGGGAGATGCTTTTTGTCCCTGTACAAGTCGCGCTGTTAGTTTTTAGTTTGCCATGCCTAGCAGGAAAAGCATAGACAGTTCTAGTACTGGCAAGTGGTCTGAGTTAGTGGGGGGAAAACGATAAAGTTAGGCTCCGGCTGGGCGCTGTGTGGGCTTTGTACTGATGATTCTTACAGAAATGTGTTCCGGGTCCACCGCGCAGACCACCTTAGTCTTGACGACTGTTTGGCTTTTCCCCGCTTCCAGTGCCGGGGGGGCCATTCTAAGGGTCCCGTGCGTTGCACTTTGGTAATATTGGTAAGCCTTGGTACCCAGAGCTTCAGAAATACAATAAAAATGTGTACAGCTGATTTGGATTAAGAATTCCAGGTGGCAAGGCCTCAGATCAGTCTGGTCTCTGAAATCAGCTTACAAAAGCAACTGAGCAAAATCCAAGATGTTCTACTTGAGCCAGCTCTGGATGTTGACCGCTCAGTATCTCTTATGCCCTCCTGGAAGCTCGAAATAATCATAGCTCCCCGACTGAATTAAGTTGGCATTTAGACTTGAGGCTTTTGAATTTCTATGAAAATCCAATTTCAGGTGGAACTGGAAAACCCAATGGGATGACTTCTGCCTTGGAGTGCATAAGTGAAGTAGAGTGTGTATGCAGGACAGCTGGCCCAGCACTGCCATAAGAATGAAAAATAGCAGAAGATTGTTTGAAACGTAGCTACGGTTGAAGTTCATGTAGCACTAGAAATTCTTATTTTAGAAGTTTAATGTAAGTGGCAGCAGTCCTGGTCTAGGCTAGAATTTGGAATGATGGTGTGTATCCAGGTGTCAGTAAAAGAAGCTGCCTTGCCTTTCTTCTAAAAGGAAGTTAGCTTTGTGTTAGGCTGAAATACTGGGCCTTTTAAGGCTGGACAAAGCCACAGTGTCAGTCTGAGCTTGGTCAGGTTTTTCGAAATAGAATACAGCATATTGGAAGCCATTCATCCTATGGTAAAAAAAACAAGTGGTGATGCAAGTTAAGTTCTGAGGCCAAAAAGCTGAACTAAAAATAGCACTGTTCTTATTTGGTGCAGCCTATGAAGTTTTTCTTTCCTGTTAATGTTGCTTTAGTTGGTGGCTGTTTTTTTCCATTTTTGGATTATTTTTCTTTGTTTTGGTTTTTTCTTTTCTGTGATTTGTTCTCGTTGCTGTAGACAGGTTTCTATAGAGGAGGGTGAGAGAAAAGCCCAAGAGCTGAATATGATGTATATTGAAACCAGTGCTAAAGCAGGATATAATGTGAAACAGGTATGTACAGGGTATTGATCAGGGATGCGTTTGCAGGTGCGTGCTCGCAAGCAGCAGCCTGGCGCTTGCTGTTGCGCTGTACTGGCTGCTGGAGCCTTTCCGACATCTTTCTGTAACCTCACAGAGTTCCCTTCTGTTGACTTTTGGGAAACTGCTTTTTGTATCAGGTGCAGCGTATGAGGATTCTTCCTTCCTTCAAGGATGCTGTGAATGAGACTCGAATGTACTGCTCAGACTTCATCCTGTGCTGATCATCCGTTATTAATGGTCCTAAGTCCAGGCGTTCCCTGGGTAACTTACCTGAGGTTGTTTCGTTCTTTGCTGAGGACCTGGGGGAATTAAAGACTGAGAGGTCCTGAGGTCTCCACTGTGGACTGTGCGCTCTCGTAAGGGGTGGTGACGCGGCCCTCCACTGAAGAGCGTTTCGGCCACGGGCATCTCTAACTCCTCCTCTCTGTTCTTCCTTTCTGTCTTCCTGCTTCCGTTTGCATCTTTATCCAGGCAAATCACTACAGAAGAAGGTGAACAGAGAGCCAAAGAGCTGAATGTGATGTTTATTGAGACCAGTGCAAAGACTGGATACAACGTGAAACAGGTATATCGATGTTCTCTTCTAAAGACAGGAAATCTGTACTTGACTGCTCTGTATGTCGGAGGCTTCAGCTACTGCTTAGGGTTCATATTCCATTAAGATACGTGCTTGCCGCCTTTACTGTCAACCACTGAATTGCTTCTTGATGATTGCTGCTGCTGCTTTATCTAGTGGAAGCTCCTTTCCTGTCAAGTCAATGATTCCCTCTTAAAGCTAAGCAAACTTACCTGGAAAGAACGGAGGGTCTAAAACCAGAATGTGCTGAGGGATAGGAATGCCGCTATTTTGTGCAGCCAGTCAAACGTAATTTTGTACATCCCCTTTGCTTTTGTTAACAGGTAATGCACTGTTTTCTAAAATCGGTGTTGACATCATTTGGGATAATTGCATACGCTGATGCGCTAGAGTAAAAGTTCCTGCTTCTGTTTGCAAGCCACAGAGGAAAATCTTAGAACAGTTGAGGTTGGAAGGGATCTCTGGAGGTCGTCTAGTGCAACCCTCACACTCGGAGCAGGCTGCCCAGAGCTGACTCCAGTTAGGTTTTGAGTATCTCAAAGGGTGGAGACTCCATGTCTTCAGGCAACTTGTCTCAGTGTTTGGCTATCCGTACAGTAAAAAAAAAAAGAAAAAAACAAAACCAAACAAAACCCCAAACAAAAAAAAACCCCAAACCCTGTAAACTTTACTACTAGTGTCACCTGGGAAACGTACTTACCAGCCTGCTGCACACCAGCTGGTTAGGAGAACCTCACAATGGGATTAGGAGACTTTGGTTTTGTTTTTCTTTTGGCTCTTCTGGGTTGAATCCACTTTAATCTTTGGTTCTAACTTACTGTTGCTTTATTTGCCTAGTGGGTGTTTTGCAGTGCTAACTGCAGCACCTTGCTGGTACCTCAGTGGCTTGATTTTCCAAGTAACACCATTTGGAAGGGTGGCTGAGAAGCCCCTGCCAAGCTACTGTGGTGAGAAAAATCATTGTTAGCTGGTGATTCCTGTAGTTCTTTATGCAGCACGTTTCACCAGACTGCGTAGCAGCGTCCGTATTGCGTTAGCTGCTGCATTAATATCAGCAGGAGGAGCTCTAAGCATTGACATGAAAAACTATGCAAAACCATTGTCTGTTTTTATGGGATTCTGATAGTCCTTCCCAGCTCTAGCACATCCCTAATAGCTTAAATGCAGCTCACTTGAGCCAGCTGTTCCGCTCACAGATGGCTGTTTTCCAGCAGGACTGGCCTGAAAGGCTGGGCTGTAAAACCTGTTATTCCATAAACTTCTTAAAGCTTTGGTCTCTTGTGAGGTTGCTTATCAGAAATCCCGAGCGGCGCACTGAAGCGTTGCTGTGTGCAAAAGCAGTTGAGGCTGGCAATGGTAGATGACGTGCTTACTGAGTGCAGGAGGGAGTTGTTCTATGCGTCCCTAGAAGGACTGTTACTGATGAGTTCCATGTTGGGTTCAAGAAGAAACACGTAAAATAAAACTGTTTTGTAGGCATTGAATAACTTCTTTAATGAAACCCGCTAAATTTGTTAGGTAAAATTCTCGTGGCATTTGTTGATCATTGCTTTGCTTGCTGAAGTACCCACATAACAAGTTCGTACAATTCAGACTCTAAGATCTGCTGGAAAGCAATGCTTTTTAACGTGCGCTTTTTTTTGTGACAAACCTTCAGCTTTACCTATTGCTACTTTCCAGCTTTTCCGTCGTGTGGCTGCTGCCTTACCTGGGATGGACAGCACACCAGAGAAGAGCAAAGAAGACAGTATCCTTGCTTTCATCATCAGTAACTTGCCTGTTCTCGTAGAATTTGGCAATTAGCTTTTGTTAAGTTGGGCTTTCTGACTTTTTGGCGCATTGTGGGGATGGGCCTTACTGGGGTTTTGCAGAGAGATGGCTGGAAGAGCCAGTATAGTGTGGTGCTTACCTGTGGGCATAAATTGAGGACCCTGCTCGTGGTCTATACATAAATGTACCCAACTACTTACAACAGCAAGTACAAGTTTTGCTTTCTGCACTTAAGCTGAGGATAAAATCTGCATAGTTTTAAAATACCGTAATCCTTTCCTCCTTTTGCACAGGGCTGTCTTGTGCGCAGGCCTGTCCGTTTGGGCTCTGCCCTCTAAGTGGCCTTGACGTAGCCCCTCCGCTGGTTTTACAGTTAATCCTGTTCAGGCCAGATATGTTCTGCTCTGCTAAAACACCTGCCCTTATCAAGAAGGGACAGCTAACAGCCTTTCCAGATACTGATCCCTTTCTCTCTTCTCTCCTCCTTGTTTTTCCTTGAGCCGGGTGACTTCCTTAACTTGTCGCCTGCAGTGATTGACATCAAACTAGAGAAACCTCCTGAGCAGCCAGTAACGGAGAGCGGGTGCTCCTGCTAACAGGCCCGTTCTGTAGCAGCACATTCCCCAACCGGCCAGTCTCACTGAAGAACATCACCGCTCATTGGCTAGGCAACCCTACTTTGTGGGCTGAAAAACCAATCTACTAAGCGAGTGAACTCCCTGTTTACTGGTGGGGAGCAGCCCCGGCCGCCCCTCTTACTGCATGGTATGAGCCCTGAGTGCAGAATGAGTGTCCTGTCTTTTATTTTATTTTTTTCTGTTGTTGCACTTTGGCACTGTGGTGCCCTTTACACTCTCTCTCTTCCTCTCCTCCTCCCCCCGTACCCCACCTTGAGCCTGTCTGCTCAGATGTATCTTGTGAATGCAATGGAAAAGCCACCAAGTTAGGGAAGACAAAAATAAAGCTTGGGGGTGGGCTTTCCACCTTCCTTACTGCCTTGCATCTTAACTAGTTCCCTGTCCACTCCAGCCCTGTCTTTGTCCTGCATCCCCACTTCCTCTGTTGAAAGGCTGCTCCTTTTAAACCAGTCAGTTTGACTTGGCCTTGCCTTTTTGGACAATACAGGTGATCTGTTTCTAGGCTTTTGCTTCCTGCAGGGCGCACACAATATTAGCTCCTCAGTTTCTCCTTTCTGTGGATGATCTTGGCTAACTCTTGCTCACGACTTCTGAGTTTTGCCCCTCGTGTTACACACGGCACTGGAAACCCCCAGACTCTGATAGCTTTGGCCTTGTTGCTCCCGTTGGCGTAGCAGAGACATCCCACAGACTGCCCTCCTCAGTTGGAGTATCTTCCCATCCAGAGGACGTTGGCGCCCGGTGAGTGTTGGCGGTCAGATGTGGGGAAGGAAGAGGGTACGGAGGCTTTGCAGCGTGAGGCTGGGTGGGGAGAGATCCTCAGGGTGGTTTGTAGAGGCCTGGGTCCTGTCTGTCAACAGCGAAAGCGAACGGTAGCCTGAACTCCATCACTACAGGGGCAATACCTGCCCTGGGAGTCATGGATGCCGTTCAGGCTCCTTTCCTAGTCTCTGTTCTCCTGTTCATCGTCATGTAGTCTGGGAGCTTCTTCGCACAGCGCAGGAGAGCTACAGCAGATGGAAGGCCAGTGGTAGCTGTTCTGTTCTCATACCTAGGATGCTGCTTGATGAAATCATACATAGCTGCTTCTGCCTTTGTCGTGGGCTTCTGGGGGATGGGGCAGGTAGCCGTTTCACTCTTGGAATAGTGTTAAGCTGTAACACTGCCAAAGCTGAGATGAGCAGTGGCAGGGGGTTTGTTGTCAGACCCGGGTAGAGGAATGGAGGCATGTGTGCTGCTGACGTGAATTTTGGTGTCGCTTCTCAACCTTGGAGGTTGGGAAATGCCTTCTCTTCCCCCTGCCCCTGGTTTCCAATTACACTAATGGAGCTTTTCAGAGGCTTTTACGGGGGGGTGGGTTCATCCATCTATCCTAACCAGAAGTCTGTGGGTTTGTTGACAGCAAGGAGAATAAGAGAGTGGGATGGCGCCCAGCCGCTCGCTGCTCTTCTCGTCACCCGGCCTATGTCACGCTGACGGGGGGATGCTAGCAGGCAGGCGAGCCACTGGCCGCAGCGTGGGGTGGGGACGACGGCGTGGGCGGTTAGGGACGCCCCGCTCGCAGGGTGCCCGTCGCTCACTGACGCAGCCTGCGCGCTTCGGAGCCTGTCGAGGGAGGGGAAGAGGCAGCCTTGGTCCCCGGTCCCCGCCTTGGCTTACCGGCAGCAAGTCACCTCGCTGCCGGTGACTGACCCTTTGTTCCCCAGAGCCCTGTCCCTTCCCCTCCCGGTGAGCTGGCCTGCAGGAGGAAGCTGGGATGTTGTTTCCCATTTCACTCTGGAGTGTCCCCCCCCTTTACCCCCAGTCCCAGCTGACGTAGCCGGGTCCCAGCGCCGGCGGGAAGCTCAGCCCCTTCCTCTGTACATACCCCTCCCCGTCCTGTGGGAATTGCTGATGTTTGTCGGTGTGTCCGTGTCTGCCGTAGCACAGGTTTTGCTGTCCCCTTCTCACGGGCAGGTGTGCGCTGCTCTGCTGTCGTGTTGTTCCGAGTCACGGGCCTGGGGGGAGGGAGGGGGGAGACCCTAAGTAACGGGGGGGTAACTAGTGACATAAAATAGTTCACTTCCCGCTGTCTTCTCTATGGATGTGTATAATATTGAGTGTGTGTCTGGCCCTGCTGTCTCCTAGCTGTTAGCTGAGTAAGTGTGACTATTAATATGAGTATGGACTGTCTGACCACAGCCGTGTATCACACTAAATAAAGTTATTTCACCAACACCTCCGCTGTCCTGCTGCCGGAGAGGGGCTTTCTGCTGCCTCTGCTTCTTTTACTCCTAGGCTTAACGAGGGAGGGCCCTGAGGGCGGCGGGGGGGCCGGGTTGCCTGCCCTCCTCGGCCGCGCATCCCGCTCCGGTCAGGCCGAGGGGGTGTCACCAACGCGGGGGTACTGGTGGCCCCAGCTGCTCTCTCGCTCGAGGGGGTGCAGCGGGGTCCCCACGCCCTCGCCAGCTCCTTCCTGGGGCGCGAGGCCTTTGGGTTCCCCAAAGGCTGTGCTCGGCCTCGCTGGCCACAGGGGACCCCCTCCCACGCGCACCCTGCCAGGGAGGGGTGCAGGGCACGGGGTGGACGAGCCTGTCCCAAGCCATCAGCGCGCCCCACAGTGCCGCATCGACGTGCCAGCGGACGCAGCGCACGACATCGAGTAGCGCCGGGAGCAGGACACGGGCGTCATCGACACGCACGCCGTCGCCCAGCTGGCTGCCGAGGCTGATGCGGGCTACTGTGCCCGTGAGCGGGGGCCGGAGGGGAAGGGGGATGAGACGGGCTCACTTCCACGCAAGCCTTGGGTTGTGTTAAACAGAGGGGGCCAGGCTGCCCGGCAGGAGAGATGTTTGGGGTACAGGACACCGCTTGGGACCGCTGCTACAGGAGGCAGTTAGCAGCAGTTGGGCTGGTAAAGGGGTAGGGTCGGTGCTGCTTGGAGGAGACGGCGAGATCACGAAGTGAACTGGAGGAGGACGCTCGGGCCAAGCAGAAACCTCTGGAGTGGCCGCATGCCACGCGGGCCCCACGTGCTGTTCAGGCAGGCGAAAGAACTTCCTCTCCTCCTCCTTTAGGGCGGTTTCCAAAGCCCTTGAAGAACACGGATGCGGTGACACTGCGATCCTGGCACGTTGAGGATGGGTATTGCATCATTACCAACTTCTCCATCAAACACCAGGTGAGTGAAGAGAGGGCAGGGCTAGAAGGCTCTCCCGTTATGGTGGTCCTGTGAACTGGAGGGTCCTGTCAAGGGCAAAATCCTGTCCTAGGTTTGGTCACTGGATGTAGGAGTTCGGAATGGTGTCCTGAACAGGATACGGCGCCTCACTAGGGTGGGCATCTTGGCTAATCTCTGGTGTGGCAACACATTCTGCCAGCCTTACCAGTCTTGACAGCTGACTGATTTCGTTTCCGAAGCCAGAGGGATATGAATAACCCAACAACTCTGGTCTCCGCTTGTGCAATAACGTGCTTGACCCCCACTGTCCATACCCTGTCTGAACAGGATCTTGAAGGTCAGTAGTTTCTGGAGATCCTGAACCGAGTGGCAGAGCAGTGCCGGAGGGCTCTCTGCTGCCAGAGCGGGAGAGGGACAAAGGAATTCAGTACAGGAAGGTCAGTTTTGTTCTCCTAAAGCAGCTGGCATCGGCAGGGGAGCTGGGCAAGCAGAAGATGGTCCCAAGGAGTTAAATCAGCCTTCTACCATTCTAGGTAGTGGGTCCTGAGCCCCTCCCAAGCAGCCAGAAAAGAAAGGGCGTAGGCTAACACCTAGATGAGTGTTAGATAAGTAAGACACATGCCAAGAATTTTCCTAAGCTTCCATGGTTGTTTCCCCCTGTACTTCCCTGCTCCTGATCAGATGTTACAGAAGCTGCACAAGGCCTGCGCGAAATAACCTGCCTGCAAGTAGCAGCACCGTGCAAACGTGAAAGCCTGGCCGCACCTCGAGCAGAACAAGCTTCCCCTCTTGGCCCTGTCGGAGCCGGCGCCGCAGCGTGCCGCCTCGCTGAGAACACCGACGAGAGCGGCCTGTCCGAAGGGAAGGACGAGAGGGGCGAGCACAGCGGTGCGGAGAACTGATGCCGCTAGCGTCGCTGCAGGGAGGAACGTTAGGTGATGCTGCTCAGGCTCTTCCAGGGGTTTACAGTAAGGGGTGGGGGCAGCTTTTAAAGAAAATCTCTGGGCTCGTAGCCTTTTCTCTCATGAAGCGACCGTGTGGATCCAAGCATGCCGGTCCCGCTCAGCGCCAAGACTGAACGGGGTCAGGAGCACACGGCCGCCTGTACCGACCTGGCTGAGGAAGAGGAGCTGTATGGTCCGTTTCTCAGGTATAACCTGCCATGCCATAACACAACACAGCCTGTTGTGGGGCTGTTGCTGTCGCTCCAAAAGGTCAAGTTACCTGCAGTGCCTCTGCCAGTCCGCCTCCCTGGCCAGGGAGTTATTCATTGACAAACTAAAGCTGCCCCGATGCTCGTGACTCTCGGCCTCCATTCTGCAAGTCGCTAAAAAAAACCCCAACGTTGCTGGACCTGTTGTTTTCCCAGCAGGAATCGGTAACTACCCAGTTGTCCCTCCAGTTTTGGAGGATGAAATGGGCTGTGGTGGCCAGTACAAGCCCTATTACTGCTTTGTCAGTTAAGATACCTAAGGCATGAATGTGTCTCGGGAAAGAATCCACTCTTTCCTGTTAACCCACAGCCGGTCACGGGCTCAGCGCGATGGCTGCGCACGCAGCCCAGTAATTACCTCTGAGTAATGGCAGGGAGGAAGCTGCCCTAGGCAGGGGAGATCTTCCTGGAGCTCCTGCTCTGAAGCAGGATTAAGACTGAACACTGAGGCTGCGTTTGCAGTCCCCTGTGGAGAGTTCAAGGTGCCGCTCGGCTCCTTGGGTTGCATGCCAAAAGCCTGAGGCGCGTATTCGATGGCTGTTTTCCACCAGGCAGAGCACAGGGTTGGCTTTGGGGCTAGCGACTGCCCACTGGAACCTTCACCCTGGCACGTCCGAGCACAACAGGGGGAGAAAGGCGGACGGAGCAGTATGAAACGTTGCCACGCTGCAACCTGAGCATCCTCCTTCCCCAAGGAACATGTAAATGCTGGGAAACCTGTGTGAGACTGGTGAGGCGAGTGTCCGACAGGACAGAGGCCTGTCTCCGTAGAAGAGCTCTTGGCTTACCTTCTCTGGGTGTTACAGTGGAGCTTCCAGGATGCTTATTTCCCTGGTAGAAAAGCTAATTTTTTTATTCTGAGTGAACATCTCTTTTCTAGTGTATTTTATTCTGCTTCAGCTTGGCTCAGCTTTCTGCCCAGCAGCCGAGCTACCTGGCTGGCAGTGCTGAAGTTGCGTCGGGGCTGCTGCTCTTGGCTGTCTGAAGCGAGTTGCCTTAGTGCCACCACAGACAAAATCCTCTGTTGCAGCAGTGCTGAAACACTGCTCCAGGCTAATCAAGGGCTGACTTCCATCACAATCAGTGGAAAAACACCCTTAAAACAGAGCTGCTCCTCGCGCGGGTCCCATGCTTTCCTCCTACAGGCTTCAAGGGCAACTGGAGCCAACCCTTGTCCCAGCTGTCCGCCCGCCTTTCCTCGGGGTAGGGCTGAGGGTGGTGACAAACAACCCTCCGCGGAGACTTCCTGAATGGGAACAAGGCGAGGTCTGGTTGCTGTAGTCGTTTTATTATTTCAGTTATTACAGACAAGTGGAAAACACCGCACAGAAGGCCAGAGCAAGGGCTGTCCCAACGCCATTTACAATGTGATACTACCATGCATTTGCACCCAGATGTCCTGATAACTAGCATGTTTTCATCTCAGCGCAGGGCACAGAGGGCTTCGTCACCCGTCTTTGAGAGGAGGGAAAGGGACAACTTCACCTCGAAGCGGTGGGGAGTTCTGATGGAAGCACGGGACAGGGACAGGGCCGTGCCAAGTGATGGAAGCGAGTTCAGCGAGTGAAACCCTTAACCGTGCAAGCACCACACCCGAGGGAACCTGGCCAAGCGCTCGCAGCAGTTCAGAAACATGCTCCGAGCATCTCGGTCCTGGATCGTGGTGGGCGTTAAGCAGCAAAGAGGTACAGACGTGCCTTGGCAGACTAGTGCAGCTAGAGACGTGCACCGAGTTTGAGTGGATTTTACTCCTGTCCCTGGAGCCTCAAGCAAACCCAGTAGTGTAGAGCAGAGGTAGGACAGTGGAGAAGGAAAGAATTTCATGTCGCCAGAGAAATGAACAGGTTGATCTCTTGGAGGACAAAGGCTGTGCTCTGCTCAAGCACACTCAGACCCTCTTGGCCTCGCATCTAGCAACAAGGGCTGGATCCAGGGCCAGCGGAGCACCCCTTTAAATTAAGTCCTACTAGAAAAGAAGCATAGATCTTGCCGGAGAAGCTGCCCTCCGGTACCCACTTCCACATCAGCTTGTTTCAACACCCAATTCAAGGAGTACAGACTAAAGCCCCATCCATCGTCCACCTAAAGAAGACTCTGTTGGCATCCCTCCACGCAGGAAGCAGAGCTGATGCCTGTGCAGCCAACAGGACAGTTGTACCTCCAGTGACAGCTGAAACTTGATGGGTCATCTCAGATGCTGAGGAAAAGTCGTGGAGAGTTTTTTTGCAGGATGGCCACTCTGGAGACCCAGCAGAGAGCTGCCTACTAGTGAACAGTTCTTTCCTTCTGTCTCTGGTAATCTGGAAGGGGAAGAGAAGGCAAGGCTGAAAGGGCAGGAGCGGCAGTCACAGACGGCAAGGAGGAATTAGCCAAAATGTTAAAGGAAAACATATATTCTGTTTACACCTCACAAAGTGGAAGCAGTGTTTGCTACCCTCTTGGGTAGCAGCTGGCTTTAAGATAGCACATTCACACCCCAGCCAGTCCTTCCAAGTTATTTCAGGGCATTTGGAACAAAAGTCTGTTTAAAGTCCTCTCTTCCCCTGCTCCATATTTTTCTTCTTTCTTCGCTTAAGGGTCAGTTTCCCTTTTATAGGGAACCCTTGATTGGCTTGGCTTGAGCTCTGTTTTTCCTCCCCCTTATATCTACGAACTTTATGGGTGCAGAAACAGAGAGTTAATACAGTCTTTTCCCTCAATCAGAATTTAAACGTTCTTAGGGAGGGATAAAAGCTACAAGAAGCGTCCACCATCGGCACAGGTCCACCGGTGAGAGAACTAATTCCTATCTTATTCAAGGATAAGCAGCTGCTTCTACATGTCTAAAGCTAACACTTAAGTTCAGCAACCATCCCACCTTTTACCACTGTGCTGCTAAGCCTTCCTCTACAAGTTTGTTTTTTTTTATATGGGCAGCTGAAGCCAGTCTGTATCGTTTTGACTTGGTAGCTGTTCAAAGCCCAGTGCTCTTTCTGATCTGCAGGCTGCTAGTTCAACACCATCTACGACCTTAGACTCGTAACCGCTAAGCTCAGGTGGAATCGGCAGGGACATGTGGCAGTCTGCTTCCCAAGGAGAAATGCTGCCAGGTGACTGCACTCGGAGCTAGCGGGCACTTACTGTAGGGGAAGTAACGCACGCGCATGGTGATTTCACGGGCTGTCTTCAGGATCTCCACGGCCTGAAAGCAGAAAGAGTTGCTCAGTGACCGGACCAGGCTGGAGGACAGGAAAGAGGAATGTGACGGTTATGCGGTGCCACCAGCTGAGCTGGTGCAGGCCGAGAGGCTGGAAGGAGATGGTGTACGCACAGACTCCCCACCCTGTCCCTGCCCCAGCAGCTGGGCTCACCTTGCTGTGCTCAATGTCCTGGAAATCCACATCGTTCACTGAGAGCACCTGGTCCCCTTCCTGCAGCCCAGCTCTGTGCGCATCCGAGTCAGGGATCACCTGTGAAGGGAAAAGCCAGAGACAGCAGCAGTGACTCTCCGCACGGCCGGTGCTGCAGCTCCCCTCCCGCGCAGCCAAGACAGCCCAGCCCCAGAGTCTCCCCACGGTGCCTGTCCAGGACGCTCACACGGGGCTGGGGAGGATGGGGAGTGGGGACTGCAGTGCACCAGCAACACTCCGTGGGCTGGGGAGAGGTCGGGAAATGGTGCAAGACCGTCTGATTGCTGCTCGGTGCCTGGCAAATTACAGCTGTGCGTTCGGAGATGTGTATAAGGCGTACGACAGTCTCCCTGCGCACCCAGCTGGCTCAGCAGCACCCGAGGGAACAGACAGAACGGAGGGAGGGACCGGCAGAAGGACAGACACACCTTAGAGATGAAGATGCCCAGCTGCGAGGCTTTTCCTCCCCGGATGTTGAAGCCCAGCTGTGAGAGAAACCAGCGGTGAAATGCAGTCACCCCCGCTTTGGTCCAGGACCCCTTCCCCACTGGATGCGCCCCTCTTTGGGACGGAGCAGAGGTCCCTGTGGCGGGCACTGGTGAGGCTGCACTCGAATGCTGTGTTCAGTGTTGGGCCCCTCACTACAAGAAGGACGTTGAGGTGCTGGAGCGTGTCCAGAGAAGGGCAACGGAGCTGGGGAAGGGCCTGGAGAACAAGTCCTGTGAGGGGTGGCTGAGGGAGCTGGGGTTGTTCAGCCTGGAGAAGAGGAGGCTGAGGGGAGACCTGATCGCTCTCTGCAACCCCTGACAGGAGGGTGCCGTGAGGGGGTGTTGGTCTCCTCTCCCCAGTAACCAGCAATAGGACATGGGGTGATGGCCTCAAGTTGTGCCAGGGGAGGTTTAGATTGGATATTGGGACAAATGTCTTTCCTGAAAGAGTGGTGAGGCATTGGCACAGGCTGCCCAGGGAGGTGGTGGAGTCCCCATCCCTGGAGGGGTTCAAAAAACATCTAGATGTGGTGCTTCAAGACATGGTCTAGGAGGCATGGTGGTTTCGTTTTTTTGTTGGGTTTTTTGTTTGTTTGTTGTTTGCTTTGTGGGTTTGGTTTGGGTTTTTTGTGGGTTTTTTTCGGGGGGGG